>NNCF01128767.1:165023-180562 GCA_002313205.1 Laupala kohalensis
CGAAATTTAGTTTGCTTTGCCTTAAATGGGCTCTATCCCTACTTTTTCCCAAAAATCTTCAAAATTTTAAATCCCACGTGATCGAAAACTCCCAATGCCGAAATGATTCCCCCCTCTTACGCCTCGACTCTCATTGGAACATTTTTAAAGGGCTTCAACTGCTTTCTAGAACTTTCTCAACGACGCTTTGGCTTTTAACGATTTTTCACACAAGTTCGTACTTGTTCTACTCTCCGCCCATCTGTGGTTTATTAAGTCGGGTCGGGTCTTTTCCCACATCCCCTCGCTAGCTTGCGATTTCTAAAACGTCATAAATTTTACTCTATGTTAAAGGGCGCCGCCGATGCCCTCACCGCGACCGGGCGCGACCGCCTGCCCTCTGTCGACCATCCAATTCTTTTAAATTTCTGGGCTCTTTCTTTCCTTTAAACTTCGTAATTTCGTAACATGGATGATTAAATTGATAATTAATCCGTGAATTATTCAAATCTCACAATATATGATACCTTCAGAACAAGTTGCGCTTATTATGAGGAACACTTTTCTTAAACTATGCCAGCTGTGGTGAATGTTACCGACGAATTGCCTTCAAAATACACAAGATTAGAGAGTTCAGGATACAAGCTATAATAATATACTAATATACTGTCAAGAAAGCTCTCATAAACAGCATTTGACCACGTGGAAGTGACCTCCAACATACGCATTTAACTTGCGCGAGAAGATGTGGAATGTATTGAAGGGTTGGCTCACAACCTTCTCCAGATATTGAGTACGGCAATCTTAACAGAAAAAGCGGTCGTTTAACCAAAGACTGAAATAAACTGAAATAAGTTATGTGCACAACCTTATTAAACATTTTTACCTACCCTGATCATGACGAAATGGTGCTACCCAAACTAAAGTTCTCTCATCATTTTCTGAAACAAACCAATACATAATGTTAAAACGATGAAAAAAATATCTTATTTATCACATTGAGCGATTTCTGTTGTGTTAAGCAAATTGCTTTAGATGGTTATCTATGCATGAAATTTTCCACCTATTAACCTACACCTAATAGATAAAGTCTGTCTATAAATAACTTACTACTATCTCTATGGTTGTTTTGGCTCTACTACAAGTGCTGTGCTGCAACCGAAAAATCCCAGCTCGAAGTAATCATCATGTGTGCTGGACATTTCCGGAAAACGTTTGCAAACAGTCATTAAACCATGGCTACAGGTACGATTTATAGTGCGGAAAGCTTTTTCCTCCATCAATATGGGTTCTTAAGAGGACATTACACAGCACACGCAGAGGAAGAAATTGTGAAAATCGCTAAGAATACGAAAGTTGGGAATCATCAAACATATTCGATCTGCATACTGGTCACTTTTAACGCGAAAAATGCGTACAATTCCGCGAATTGGGTTTATAAGAGAGATTTGCACTTAAGAAGGAATTCAAGATACTGGAGTATTTACTTCGTATAACAGTAAACCATCTAAAAGCGTACTACTGTACGACTATTAAGAGGAGTCGCTCCAAGAAGATATCTGCTGGAGCCGCACGGGGCTCAATACTCTGACCGAACCTGTGGAATGCATAGTATACTATTCCCTTAAATATTGACATACCCGATGGGGTGAATATTATATATTACGCAGACGAAGTCACAGTTACCATAGTAGGAGTAAATCTGGAAGCAGTCCAATTGAAGCTAAATCAAGAGATGAAACTTAAAAAATGGATGACCATATATGAATTGCAGTTGGTGATAGCAAAGACAGAAATTTTCTTGCTCACGAAAAACAGATCACACCATTGTGAGGATGAACATGGGTGAAGAATCAGTGGAAACCAAGGAACTTGTTAAATTCCTTGGGTTTGTTCTGGATCCGAAGCTATCCTTCTATGTATTTCCCAGAAGGCATCAAACATATTTCACAAAAGGCTGCAACTGTAACCACGATTTCAGTCGGATCATGGCCAAAATAGGAGACCCAAGACCTTCCAAAAGGATGCTTCTGATGAATATAGTCTCGAGCATACTGCCATATGGTACTGAGATCTAGGCCGACTCAATGCTATCGGAAAAGGATACGTGCAGTACAACGAAAAACCGCCTTACGGATAGCCTCTTGCTATCTAACTATGTTCAAACCTGCTGTCCTTGTAGTAGCTGAAATACCACCCATTGACCTACTGACAAATGAAAGGAAAAGGATATTTAATAGATAGTCTCAAAGAATGCCAGAAATGATACCCTCCACTAGTGGCAGTGTAAATAGGACAATATCCCAAGAGGTAGATGAACTGCGAAGCTGAGGAATGATCACAATAAATCACGATGAGGTAGATTGCTATGTGATGCAAATGCTGACAGGTGACAGATGCTTCCAATTGTACCTTAGTAGAGCTTCTGGGCCTAACTGCCAGTTCTGTGTCTGGGAAAAGGATGACGTCGCGCAAACTGCGTTCCACTGCTCTAGATAGATCCAGGAGACAACATGCTTAGAAAGAAACGTAGGATCCCTATGTCCCGAAAATATCGTGAGAAAAATGTTGCAGAATGAAGTGGCCTGGAAGAGTATTGCATCGTATGTACTTGACGTAGTGAGGAAGAAGAGATCAGAAGTACTTGATTGACATGATAAAGGACGGTGCACAAGGGACATACAGCCAACCCTCCCTGAAGTAATGCGAGAGTGAGAGGAAACTAACTGTCTGTCAAAAGGGGTTGTGGTTTTAGTGGGTGAGAGTCCTACACTATTCGGATTCCTTCTTCTGAGTGTCCATAAGGATTTCCACAGTCTCCCTTCGAGAAAGAAACTACCACTGTTGTTATAACAATTCCCATCTATTGAAAATGGGAGCGGTTATGAGTACCAGACGTCGATACTGTGCCTCAACAAATAACGATGTGTATGACACCTTTGAATGCATCAAGTGGAAGCATTATAGAGAAGAGACGGAAGGAAAACTTATGTCGGGGACAATCACACCAGAAAACGCAGCAGTCGTCATGCATAGTAAGGAAGAAAATTGGGAACATACAGCAAACTTCATAGCACGTACTGCAGATGGTGCACAGATAATAGTTAAGCGCAGCTTGCCTAGGACAGCTTCAACCTTTCCTAAGGAAGTAATACAACACTGCTCCGAGGGGGTATACTCAGGCAGGGAGAGCAAGGGTTTTGTGCTTTCAGCGGATATTCCATGCTGGGGAATGTCACATTACATAGAGCTTCGAGAACAAAAACACTACTACAGCTACTTATAATAAATAATAATAATACTAATAATAACAATTATTCTATAAGCCACACATAATGCTTTGGTGATATACCCACATTATGTATTATTTAACCAGTGAAAACTGTGATTCATTGAAATAATAATAATAATATTATTATTATTTAATAATAATAATAATAATAATAATGACGTTATATTACAAACATGTCACCTAACAAGGAAATTTCTTAGTCTCGACTGAGGCCAAATTTTACTTCCGGCTTAGGTATAAGCCCGGCCCAACTACCTGTTCGAACAGAAAAATGTGCACAACAAAATAAATAATAATAATAATACAAGCTTGATGTTTGTTACAACAATGGGGAACTCATATTTCTTATGTTGCGGGGCAATCAAAGGTAGTAAGCGTCGTAGAACTGTAGGTAATTTTCGAAATTTATCCCTTTTATTTACGCTTATTGTTATCTTTTTGGAAATGTTTTAAAATTACAGTTAAAAAATGCGGTATCATGTTTATTTAGGCGGTATCAACTCATAACTAAAAATGTAATTGACTTATTGTAATGAAGCATTTCTTGAATATTTATTTATAGATTTATAAATTTTATACATATTTATAAAAATGGATATTTACAAAATTTCCTTTTTGTATTTCCATGAGCGTTCATAAAAGTTTCAGAAATTCTCAGAACCACTATTACAAACCTAGTGTATGAATATAAATAATCCGAGATAATTTACCATTCAAGGCATGTCGCATCGGGCAATGACCCTGTTTGGCCATTTTTGGTCAGCCCTGTTCATGACAAGAGCTTAGAAATTGCTTCCTTGGTTCGACAAGATTCAGCTAGATTCCCCACAGTTTCGAGGAAACTGAACTAGTTTAACGTTGCAAGAACTAGTTTCATTATGAAGAAAAATTGATTAAATTTTGCACCACTTTTTCTGTGTCGGCCAGGTTAACATTCACACTGAATTTATTAAATAGCTCTATGTCTCACATTCTTTTACATGTATTTAGAACCTTATCACAGACAAAATGAGAGATAACGAAAATGATAAAGGTGTATGTGCAGATGAGTTTGTCGGACTATCTCAAACATCTAACCTTCTCTGGCCAACGCTTCAATTGCCGGGCGACCTTGCCTGTATCTTACATACATTATCGTATTGTATGTTACGCTCAAAACCTTAATTCGGCCATCAGACGAAAAAACCGACCACAACTAGTTCTGGTAGATGCGTATTTGCGAGAACTAGTTTTGGTGTTTTTTTTTCGTTCAATGTTAGAATTTGGGTTCGTTGCGTAACACATACCCGAGAACACTGATGCGATGATGCAAAGAATTGGTACGATGAACTCTGGACTTCTATAAAACTTTCTGTTGACATGCCTTAATTTAATTTCATAATTCAATGTTTTGATCTTCAATCTGGTAATTTGTTTTGATAATTTTCTCATCGGATATTAGTTTACATAATTAAAATACTGCTCGGGAAAGTTTATAAAATCCAGAAAACAAAATCTCATTGTGTCTCGGTTATTTCTGGGAAATTGCTTTCATCTGTTGTTGTTGTTAATGTTCTACTTCTATTACTGTTTTATTTCTTTCTTCTTTCATGATTTCTGCATCGTACAGTGTACCTCAGTATGGCCCATAATTGTCAATTATGAAGCTATGCATTGTGTACGGAATGAGCGGTTTACATAAACATTTTCTTCTGAAAAATATTCTCGTTAATAGTTCATATTCTCTCTTTCTGATGATTTCAGTACGATTCATCAGAAATTAACACAAGACGATCTCGTATAAATCTTTCACATACGATGAAGTATGGTTTCTTCAATAAATTGTCACGGAATTTTCAGCGAAACAAGCAATGTTTTACATGTTATTAGAATATTTTTTTGTTCTTTTCTGATAGGTATTAAATGCCATACATTAAATATTTAAGAACTGAAAATATTTGAATGTAAAATGCTAAAAACTAAAAAAATCTAAGAGAATAAAGAACTATGAACAATTATAATACGAAAACACGGAAAAATGTAACTTAATTTTAGAGGAAATAAAAGAGTTATAAATTTTATCTAGTAGTTTCTGTATCCATGAAAAATCTGAGGTTTGTTTCAAAATACGAGAAAATATGTTTTCTATTCGTTTTTTCTTGGTAGTCAGTGGCGGATCCAAAAAAGACATAGAAATAGTAATAATAAAAGGAAGTTTCTATACTTTAAAAAATCACTACGTCCATTGAAAGCAACAAGACGAACAAATAAAAATTGTCGTTAAAAGATGACTTCATAGGACAAACATATGACTTTGCTTTTGTAGATTTCTATTCCAAAATGGGAACATGAGCATAGAGCTGCGATATTTCACTGTTTCTTCCGTACTCGCACTTAGATGATACTCCGTGCCACCCTCATAATTTTCATACTTCCTAAGGGAGTCGCCTCATATGAGGAGCGAAGTCTCTACGAGACCACCTCAGAGGTCTTTGAGTCTCGCAAGTTGAATGAAAATGGAAGATGAGGCCGGGAGGCGAACGGAATGACGCAGTTGGAAAGCGCATAAGCGCGCTAAGCACAAGGTCGCGATTCGAATCTCGGTCCCGTCTCCGAATTTCATTCAACATAACATAATTAATCTATTACTTGGCAGTGAGGTTCACCGCAATTTAAGAGATTTCTATGTGATTTTGGAGGTTACAATGGTGTCATAATACTCTTAAAATGTTTGCTGATCACGTCTATAACTTACCAAACGTGGCAGGAATACAAAAAGTACTTTGTGATTAGCGTAAAGTGTTTAGTTTATTGTAATTGCTCTATGATACTCAAATGTTTTTCATATTTATATAGAATACATGGTGAATAGGGTTGAAACTAGGTTAAACTTGATTTTTAGCGGGCCAAATAAGTAATTAATTATTTTTTTAAATATATTTCACTAAGGCAATTTTACTCACCTTATTCTGCTACCTTCTTCACTTTTCTGGCGGCCTGATATCCCTCTGAGTAAACCTACCTTTTGTTAAATTCTTACTTCTCTCAGACCTTGGCATCTGAAACTTCTCCTCTTCAACTTCTTCGAAAAGAATGTTCGCGGGTTGAAATTTTTAATCTAAAATCCAAAGTGATTACATTTTGTGTAGAATTTTTATTTGGTTAAATATTATCGTGGATTTATCCATTTAACATGACGAAAATCGTTCTTTCCTGTCCGGTCCCGAAGATCCCTGCAAAGAGGAGTCTCCCTCACAGTCGAGTGGTCGTTGAGACAGTACTGTAGAACAGAATATAAATTACTGCAAAATTACAGCTATTCTATTAAAAACTTAACTTAATAACTCCTGCACCGGGGAAGGTTCATGGATAAACTAACAACAGGATAAGAGACGTAGTGTTCATCGTTTGGGAATGGGACATCTCAGTGTCGTTAGTATGTAAATTTCAGCAATTAACCAAATTTCACCAATGTTCCAAGATTGAATTTGGCTTTACGATTGTCTTAATTGATAAGGTCGGTATGTTCTATGTATAATTTTTATAAAGAAGAGTTACAGCAAGCAAATTTAGCGTTTATGGTTTCCATAAACGCTAAATTTGCTTGCTGTAACTGTAAGTTATGAGTACATGGATTCTTAAAGGCATGTTGACACCACCTGAGGATGAATTTTATACTATCTGTTAATTCCTTTTCAATTTCTTCCCACCGTAGTAATCAAAAGAATGTCGCAATAGGGTTAAGTGTGACATGACATAAGATATAACTTAGATGAGCTCCACACAAAATAATTCCATTCCTCATAGCTCGAATTTTGGTCAGAAAACGCCAGTATTCCGTCAAATTTATTTCAATGCTTCAGCTCTTTTATTCAAACTACTTTTCAGCCAAAATTAACACTATTGCGGGTTTTCTGTTCTAGAGGTTGCAACGAAGCGAAGAGGAGGATATCGCTGGGAACTATTTTAAACCGAAACGAGCTGCCGAGTTATTGAACAGAGCGAAAGAGGATGCAAGCAGAGTATTCAGCACGTGGAAAGGTTTTTATTTATTAACAATTTACATTACATTGTTAAGGAATGGCAAAGTACGCCCAACACACTGCGACTCGTGTTGATCTAATATGTTTCCCTTCCTTTAAATTTCTAAGAGTCTTGATTCCTTTGCGAAGGCAGCAAGCCTCCTGACCGACACTTCCTGGTATTCATGTAATTGCATGTATTTTTAGTTGAAGTGTCTCTTTCATAAGACTGCGACTGCTCCGCATCACAGAGCAGATGAAACACAGTTTTACTAAGACAATTTTATGCCTCTTATCATGCACCTATAAATATATGGTTCTTGAATAAGAGTAATTCTAACTTTACCGGCAGCTGTTTGTTTTGCTTATGATAGCACTAGGTGCCTTGCAGTGATGAAGGTTTATTTGTATAATAGAAACCTTAATCATAACGAGTTTACTTTAACTTATCTCAATTCTTTGGAGACCTGAGTCTCCAAAGCATTAGATGCTACGGTCCTCTCGGTCAGTTCCTTTTCAACTTTGATTGGGTAGGCAAGGTTTTTTAATGATCAATCGAGTGTAGCTCCCAAATTTGCCTCTGTTATTGTCTTAGCTGATTCTTGTTTAGCAAGCATGAAAAGCCGCCGCTGTCCCATTGAATCAGCCTGTCTGTCGAACATCTTCCAGCACTCGGTTGATAGGGCAGAATTGAATCTCTTCAACCTGCGAATAAGATCTTTGAGTCATCGGTCATAGTGTCCCGAGTTCTGAAATCCTCCTTTACAGGTTTTGGGAGATCCTTTGTCTCTAGGATGTTAAAGGGAAAATCCTCTTTGAGTCTAAACACATTGATGTGCTGAGCCAGTTACAGGTCTTCTCGTTACACAGTAGTAGAATAATATCTTGTAGTGCATATGACGTCAGCAATTATGGAGACTCCCCACCGCTGGTGGAAGGAAAGAAAGAAAAGACAGAACACAGGCTTAAGATACTAGAAAGTAATCAAAATAATGCTGAATTTCTTAAAATAAAACCTGAAATTTGTGATTTGTTGAGACAAGGTCACTCAAGATTGATCAATCATGGTCGGAGCCAAACCAGGGGTTCATGTATGCAGTCTCGGTAGGTTTACTCGAATGAAAAAATGTCATTGAGTGGACTTATTTACAGTCTTCAGGAATGTCCGGTTTTATGGTATTATTGCAAACAAAATACTGCAGGATGAGTTCAAAAGGAGTTGAGTCTATCGTAATAAGTTCCATCGCTATATCCAACAATGGAATAGATGGCGGCACCCCGAATCACAGTAGAAACAAACAGATTGATATTACACATAATTTTGTGAGAGACTTGCTCTGGAGTTAACTAATCGTGTTTGTGATAAAGCAAACATCAAGCAATGAACGAATCGAAGACTTTCCTACATTAGCTTTCCTGAGGTCAATGAACATTGTTACAATAATGCTGTATTCAGCAAGGTAAGTAATGGAAACCGTTTCCTACAGGGGAATTGTTAGTTAATACGATTATGGTACGGTTCTTCTTATTTAATTTTAGTATGTTTGTCACGGCACTTAAGGACATGATTTACTCGGTGTTCAAAATAAAGTGAAGTTTTCTGGTTTGAATGATACCCAATAATTCACCGAAAATATCAGTATGAGGTTCTCCAATTGTCAGTGAGAAAAAAAACATATCCTGCCATTTGGAGACAGTTCAAGTAACATTAAAAATGTTTCAAGTGAAGTGTAACTACTGTTAAAAAGTTTTTTGTCGTTTAAATCATCAAATTCCATTTTTTTAGAGATATCATGTGTTTATAAAAAAGTTTTTGTAGCTAATGTTGTTCTTAATATAATATCTAACAATACGACAATTTTAGTACTTCATGAATGTTTTATAAATTTAATTCCTTCACCTTTAGCTACTCAAAGCATTTTTAGTTGAAAAGTTTATCTTTTGTATTCAATATCGTAAAGAAGATGGCGTCCTAAAAAAGGAAATGTCTTGCCTTCACGATTTCTGTATATTATAAGTTACTTTAGATTTACTACACGAAAATGTAATCTCGGTGTCGAGACTATTCTATCGTGCCTTCAGTCAACTTTCTATAAAGATCGGTAGTGATTCATAACTTGTGTCAGTCAAGTAGTGTGTGTCATTTTTATAACCAGTACACTAGTATTTTTCCATAGCGCTTTGCATCATTTCACAATTTCTCGTTTAGCGAAATTTAAAACGAAAAAATATTGTTTTACTAATACCCAACACGCAGAAGCGTCTGTTGTTGTCATTGTTGTTCAATACAAGTATCTCGTCCAATCCAGGACCACTCACATTCTTTTCATCTCGGTTCTAATACCTGACTTTTTCTTCTGCGCCTTTCTTTCAAAGTTCTCCGGGTTCTAATAAATGTTCTTCCAGGCGTTTATGGCAGAATACCATGCAACAGAAGGTTACTTTCCAGTGTTTACACACTTCGGAATACCCTGGTGTTAATAAACATTTGTTTCAAGAAGCGTTTTAAATTAATTATGTTATGTTGAATGAAAATGGGAGCTGGACCTCGTTTTGAGGTGACTACCTTAAGCAGTACTTTATTGTGAGTCTATATTTTCAATTCTAGAGTTCACAAACATACATAAATCTCTTAAATATCGGTTAACCACACCGCCAAGTAACAGATTAATCATGTTAACAGATTGAACCCAAGACCAGCTTTACGCGATGGTGCGCTACCACTACACTATTCCTTTCGTTCTCCGGCATTGTCATTGTCTATTGTCATTCAACGAGAATAAAGTCTTAAATATAGATCACCTCTGAGGTCCGTAGGTCAATACAAGTTGACTGAAAACGGAAGAGGAAGCTGGAGGTTGAACGGAATAGCGCAGTGGTAGCGCATCGGCGCGTAGAGCTGCAAGTACTGGGTTCGATACCCGGTTTCATTCACCACAACACGATTAATATGTTGCCTGGCAATAAGGTTAACCGCAATTTAAGAGATTTATGAATGTTTCAAACATAATATGCAGGAATGTTAAGAAAAATATACTAAACTAATAACTACTTCATTTTATAAACTTGTTAGTCCGGGACAAAACGCATCTCAGCAGACTCTGGCATTGCCCTGAAGCAGTCCTTATCAGGATGGTCGAAACCTTGGTAGTTTTGTCTACTGAGATGCGGTTTGTCCCAGATATACAAGTTCAGATCGACTTCAACCGCGGAAACCTACATTTACAATTACTTCATTTGTTCTCAGTGACAAGAATCTCCTGTCAGACCTGTAATACAGACAGAACCTGTAATAGACTGAGATTTTAAAAAACCATAAAAAACAAAAGATATAAGGCATAGGAAAGTAATTACTTCTCTGTAAAGGTTATCAAATAAACTATATTTACTGCAATCGAATGAAACATTGATTTATTTTTTCGATTGCGGCGCCTATTCCAATAAAAAAATGTTTCAAACAAAAGTAATTATAACTCCTCCTTACAAAAGGAATTTTATGGCTTTCCACGATAGAATGGGCAATAAACATTCAAAATCTTACGAGTATACAAGAATAGTGATTCATTTTAGTATAGATCTTTAATTATTTCGCATTCACTGCACGTCTAGACTTAATGTTCACATAAAACGGTCTCGGTGTAATGTAACGTAAAATAAAGATAAAATTACAGAATAAATGAGCTCTTGATTTAATGAAAGTAAATCGAAATACAAGATTTTAGCCAATTTCGAGATGGTTCATATTTTTGGCCGATTATGAAAAGAATGAGGTCTGATAGAAGCTCATAGGGACCAAATGTTAACTAATTCGTATGTTTTCATGTATTATTTAATTAATTAATGTCCATGAATTGGGAATGTTTGGGGAGAGCTTCCGAAATCGTAACAGAATAGCATTCATTAAATTATTTGTTACATAATTTAGCGTGGGAGGGGTCAGGTATAGAAGCAAGAGATTTATCACATGAAATTCTGTGGTTGTTCATTGTTGCTAAGAGGAGTGGTAGATTTTGCTACATTAAAAACTGGTACAAATAGTACATGTCAGAAGATAAATAGTTTCTTGATGTGAATTAACCGGATTGACGAGTTTTGTGGGTGTGTAGAGTAACTGGACTAGCAAATGAAGTGGAGGAATTGATGATTCTTCAGATTTTATCTCTGGGTTATTTACAGAGTTTTGTTCCTGGAGAGAAAGTCAGAGGGGCGTGGCTGGAGTCTTTTTTAATTTAGTAATTTGTGAAGGTAAGAGAGTTGCTTATAGACAAGAAGAGGGGGTTTGTGGAAGAGAGCTTTTTTGGAGGGGTTGGAGACAATGACTTGATACAGTGATACTCTTTTTAGTATCGCGAAGATGCATCAAATATAAAAATTATTAATGATGACAAGAGGGGAACGGCTAAATTCCCTCGCGCTTCCTCTAAGTTCGGAGGAAATTGCAAACAATAGGAAATATCACATGCCTCCTATGAAACAAGAAAAAATTTAAAAGAAATCATAAGAGATCCTTTATTAATTCTAATGAGAAAAAAATTAATTATTCTTACAAATAAAATTTTTGCCAATTATGAAGTTTACGGGAACACAACCTTCACAAATAATACATACGATTAGAATTAACAATTTAATATATTCCTTGCATCGTCATTCAATCAGTTTCAATTATTATTATTATTATTTAACCTTCCAAAGGGACACCACCTCATCGTAGCACTGTCCGTGCGAGTGGCGAGAATTTGCGGGCTTCGATGAAACTGAGGGCTTGTGTTCCACGACGACCTTTCTTGCCCACCCTTGACCCAACACTACCCTCAAAGGTCATAAGATGTATTGAGTAGCTTGGAGGCTTTTCATACTCCTGAAATTTACTCATATCTTATTCCCCTCCTTGTGTCCAGGAGGATTCAAAATGGGCTCGGGGGGTTACAACTCCTCCTAAAGAAAGAGATCCTAACAAAGAAGTGTCTTATTATGAAATTGTAAGTTATAGCGTGAACGTGATTGACCACTCTGTAAGAGATGTTCGGCAGGGGAACCGGCGAGGTAGCCCAGATTGTTATCAGGAGAAATCCTCGCAGAAACGGAAGAATGCAAGACAAGGTACCTTTAACCGTAAACATGCGAAATCCTCGGCGAAATCTTCTAAGTAATGAAACATTGGCGGAAGAACGAAGCCAGTCCCCTACCATGAAGAAATTATGTGGTACGAGGAATTATGTTATACTTTTATATGCTGGTTTTATCGAGGTAGGAAATAGTAAAGGCAAAGGTACCAATAAAATGTGGAGGGAGGGAAATCCTAACATTCCCAGACCTGAATGCCAACACACTAGCAAGCCAACGAAGACTTATTGAGCGTAAAGCAAAGCTCAATGAGGAACAACTTTGTAGTATTAAGAAAAATAATATAAGAACAGCTAGAAGAGCACTAAATGGCAATTAAAAACTAGGTCTAACGTCTAATCGTGATGAAAGCATGGATGTGGCTTTTGAAGATGTAGTTAGTAATGAAAATATGAGTCTCAATGTTCACGAAAGCTGGAAGGAGAAAATTTGGGACAAAATGGAGCAGGTCAAAACCATTATGGAACAACGTAGACTCCTAAAAGTGCAAGTTACAAAATCAAAGAAGATCCAAATTGATTATGCAATTGTATTACACAGCCGGGAACTATCTATAACACTCATATATTGCATGATATATGCTACAGAATCAGTAATAGGAGGAGAAATTGAAGAAAAAATACCCGAAAGAAACGGTAATAATGAATCACTGTAAAAAAGGAACCAAAACACAATGGAAGAATACAGAAAAGAATAAATATTAATTGAATAGTACAAGAAAGGAGTATGGACCAAACAAGTACTTCTGAGGACAGAAAAATAATAAGTAAATACCACTGTGTGGATAGGAGCAAACTAAAGCTAAATTTGAAGATGAAACTGCAGACACAGTGAGATAAAAGAAGAAATCAATTTCATCAAAATAGACTATTCGAAGGCGATGTAAGAAGTTTTATCATCAGATGAATGAGCAACAACTTGATGTAAACAACCCCCCTAAACAACTGTAGAGTGGCAAGTTCTGGTGAGAAGTGTTAGAAGAAGAGGTAATGCACAACGAATATGCCGAATGAATTCAAGGAGAACGAGAACGACAAAATGATACGACCAGGTACGTGGTCAGATATCAGCGTACAGGAGGTATTGAAAATAATAAAGAAAAATCAGAATTGGAAAGCCCCTGCTCTAGACATGGTTCCAAACTTCTGGATAAAACAATTAACCTCGGTACATGAGGTACTGATAAAAGCCATACATAATGAGGTATTGATAAAATCACTCTTGTTCCCTAAAAGTAAGAAACTACCGAACTATCACGTGCTTGCCCACAATATATAAAATAATTACTGCTGCGTTAATAATATGTACAATTATCAAATGAAACATCAAATACTTCCGGATGAACAAAAGAGATGCAGAAAGGAATCCAGAGGCTATAAAGATCAATTGTTAGTCAGCAAAATGGTAGCGCGCGTAGCTAAAAATCAACGCAAAAAACTTCGTGTGACTTAAATAGACTATAAAAAGGCGTTTGACAGCATCCCTCACTCTTGGACAATAGAATCTTTGAAAATCTATCGCGTGTGCCCAACAATCATTAACTGCACAGAAAAAAGTAGGAAAGAATTGAGAACTGAATTGTGGTTGCACATTTCTGACGACACTATGATAACAGGAAATGTTCAATTAAAACGAGGAAACTTTCAAGGAGACTTATCATCTCCGTTGTTAGCCTTCGCCCCTTTGTCAAACTTTTTTTTCAATGGACCAAAATTTTGTTTCCAAATTAACAAACATTTCAGGATAAACAACCTTCTTTATATTGACGACTTGAAGCTTTTTGCGAAAAATGAGATTCAGTTGGATATTGCAACAAGAATTGGATATTGTCAAGTCCTTATGTGATGATATAAAAATGAAACTTGGACTAGACAAATGTGCTACAGTAGTGATCGAACATGGAAGGTAGATAAAGGGTCAGAAGATAAGGCTAAATGATCAATTCGTTTTTAAGAATGTAGGCTTGTAGGAAACGTACAAATATCTTAGCATTAAGTAAAGTGCAGGAATCAACCACTCTGAGATGAAACATTAAATTTCAAGAGAGTATTATCGCCATACCAAACCAATTTTGAGAGGCGAACTAAACTCGAAGGGATTGATAACAGCAATTAATTGTCTCGCAGTGCCTGTGATCACTTAAAGTTTCAGAATTGTAGATTGGCTCAGGAGTGATAACATTCAGATGAACAGAAGAACTAAGTAAACCTTTATAATGCAAGGTATTCACAGACTGAACATAAAAAAGGAGACCGACAATTAATAGAACTTGAATCAGCAGTTGACTCCTCAATTGTCGAACTCTGAGACTACATCTATTAAGCAAATAATAAATTAATTAAACTAATCAAAGCTATATGTGTGGCATTGCAGAAGAACATGTAAGCCTCGTAGCTGATGGATGCAACACACTAGCTCAAGCCGAATACACCCTCGGGCATAATAAGGTTGCAGGTGTCTTGATTCACGAATTGAGAAAAATATTGACTTGTCAGTCCCTAATTAGTAATATGAGCATGAACCTAAAAACGTTATAGATAACAACACTGTGAAAATTATATGGGATAGATACATTATAACAGATCGCGAGATACGCGCAAACCATCCAGATATCGTAGTTTACGATACAATACGGAGAAATTGCCTGCTTATTAATGTATCCGTTTTTAATAGTGCCAATTAAACCCTGAAAGAACAAGAAAAACTGAGCAAATATAAATATCTACAAATAGAAGTCCAAAGAATGTGGAGTGTGAAAGATAGTTATACCACTTATTATGGGAGCCCTCTGAATAATAAAAAGGACACTAAATATGTAGATAATATCCCAAGATCCATTAACAAAGATGAAGTGCATAAAAGCACATCTTTTAAGAAAAGTGCTGTAGCCCAGCACTTTAATTTCTAGTTGGAATCTGGAATTAACCGCAATACAGCTGACAAAAACCAGGGAGAAGTAATAATGATAATAAATCATCCATCTAGAAAAAACCAAAAACCAAAAGAATATCGAATTATCAGCAACAACAACAACAGCAGCAGCAACAACAACAACAGCAGCAGCAGCAACAACAACAACAGCAGCAGCAGCAACAGCAGCAACAACAACAGCAGCAGCAGCAACAACAACAACAGCAGCAACA
>NNCF01128767.1:182796-207387 GCA_002313205.1 Laupala kohalensis
AAGAAGAAGGAAGAAGAAGGAAGAAGAAGGAAGAAGAAGGAAGAAGAACAGCAATTTCACACTGAAAAGGATCCAAACTAGATCTGGTGGGCGGCCCATCTCACGATATAGTCTAAATGCGCGCATCCAGCCTCGTCAGTCTATGAATTCAAATAACACTAAATGACACAAGAATCGAATTGCGACGTCTGCAAGTCCTTCTCAACATTGGAGGGCCGTTTTGTCGACGTTCGCATACTTTTCCTTATACCGAACTCTTAGAACTCGTCGCCGCGATGATACCGAGATACAGAGCTCGTGTTTTTCCTCATGCAGCTGAGCCACCGTTAGGAGAGGGGATGATTTTTCTTATGCTCCATTAGGTGTCGCCTTCATACGTCGGCTGGCTGCTTTAAGATTGTTCAGAAAGTTTCGTAGCACAATGGATATACGGCATATGAATTTACTTCTCAGGGAGTTAATTATTACTCATTTTACGAATCTTACTCTTTTTACGAATCTTACTCATTTTACGAATCTTTGAGAATGGGATTAATTGTGTTTACACCATGGAAAAGAAATGATGCTGGGAAATTTTGTGGTTGTGTGTTAATCTGTTTAAAAACATATTTTGATCTAGGAAGTAAGGTATCAATAAATCAGTGGGATAATCAGTGGGCGTTTAGTGAGGGTGTCGTGTAATTTTGTAAGGTACTGATGAGGATCTCAAAGGATTATTACAAATTCCATGTCTATGGATTGATATAGCATGAGATAGAGAGTATGTCATATTGGTGGCAACTTTTGAAATGAAGGTATTGTTGGGGGTTGGTGAATTTGATGTGTACTTTAGTTTGGATTTTGAAAGCAGAGTATTGTTATTGATGTCGAGGAATTTATATATAAATAATAGAAATCTTGAGAAAAAATGTGACACTACGGTCTTGGAGTAATTGAAACGTTAACAGATAATTAAAAAAATAGAGAACGAAACACTTAAAAGTCACTCACATATTGTACGAAACGTTTTCGATCTTCGTCTCCGTCAGTCACGTAAATCTATTACAATATAGCCTGATCATACTATCAGGCTGCGACATGCATATTTATACATCTGCATATCTATGTGTATAAAAGCGAAATACCTCTCACGTATGGACTGACTAATCACAAATTCTCAAAACCTAATAAGCCTACAAACTTGAAATTTGACAGATAGCTTTCTCCTAGGGCGTAGGCACCCACTATAAATTTCTTTTACGAAAATCTATCCTTAACAGGGTGAAATGGGGGTTGGAATGTTTCATGAATGTATCCCGCCATAACTAGAGTGCCCGTAGCAACGTCAACCAAACTTTATACATAGATGACTGACTATCGAAAAATAAACATTGTGTGGGTAAAACATCCCTGGAACCCCTAAGAAGAAGGTGGGAAGAGGGTGACGTGTTGAAATAATAGAGAAATCTGATATTAGATTTGAAATCATACTTTTCGTTGTCGTTGAGATGGATAAGGACACCTTCGACGATGCTTTGTAAGGGCAGAATCTGTCCGCATTAGAGGTTTTATACCCCTAACACCCTAGGATTAGGGGTTGGGAATGAGAGGCAGGTGAAAATAATCAAAAAACGAGCTATATTGGTGATGAATAAATTATTTTTGAGACCACTGAAGTGAAGTAACACCCTCATTACCACATACGTACATGATCACCCCTTATAAGGAATAAACACCCTTTGTGTTGGGGGTGAGAAGGAGTGAAATGTAAAATTAATCGAAATTGATCGAAGTTAGTGTTGATATCGTAGTTTTCATGGCCGCTGAAATTAGTAGTGACATTTTCGACAATGACGAAATCCACAATCAACCCTAATAACCCAGCACCCGTAGGGAATGAGATTTTGGAATAGATATCAGCGACGAGTTCACAGTTTTCCGCGCTGAGTTGATAGCGGAACTCCGATATCGTGCATTTTGCCTTCAAGGAAGAAAGACAACACTAGAACCTCTTGGCGGGGTGGGGTTGGAAATGAATGTACAGACAAAAATTATTAAAAACTAATTTTGAAAAACCAAAAGTGATAATTTCTTGTTGTGTTTTAGGGTTGATGAGGTTTTTAAACTTCCAATGCCATTAAGTTTCAGTTCAAATCACAAAGAGGCACGATATCCTTAGATCTGGGAGGTGGGAAGGGCGAGACGTGAAAATAACGTAAAAAAGACCGATATTAGGGTTGAGTCCATGTTTTCTTTTGTCTCTTCTGAGGTGATTAATTGTATTTCTGATGACATTATATACCCTTCATACCACATGACGCCCTGGAAGCGGGGTTGGGAAGAGCGCGACACGAAAAATAATCGAAACTATCCGCTAAGAAAGGATTTCACGAAATTTCACCCTCAAAGGAGTGAAATGGGAAATCGTTTTTTTTTAACTTTTCTTAATAACATCAGTGAAAATAAAGAAACAGTATTATCAAACCTCCAACATTATTGAATTAAATTCTCACTGGATATCTATGGGAATGTGAGAAAGAATGCTATATTAGAATATATTTACATGACTGACGAAGGCGAAGGTCGAAACTCTTTAATCCAATATGTGAGTGACTTTGGTGTTTTCTTTTTAATTGATAGAAGACGGTCGTGTTACTTTATTTTCGTTACTGAGGTTCTTCTGTGTATTCTCTACCTGTCACGTCAGACGGGTGTTTTTGATATGAGCATCAAGCATGAATCAATTTTTCATTTATTTTTCTTCAGTAAAGCAATGAATTGGTTACTTTCAAGTACCGATTTTTGTATTGAAAATACAAATTAATTTACTCCAACAGTTAATCTTAATCCTTGTGGTTTGCAGATTATACTAATGCACGCAAAGGAAATAACACAAATGGTTTGAACCACATTCTCAGTGTCAGTTTATCGCAGAATGGAATACTTTCATCTCTGAGTGATGGGAACCTTAACGCATCAACGAACTCTAATGGATCTTTTAACATAAACTCCATAAATAATGTTTACGAGGATTACAGAGAGAAAGGATGGATAGGTGAGAATAAAGACAATTTCAACAATATGCATGTCGCTTTATCTGTTCAATAAATGTACCCTAGTTTTAGACTTCAATGCATCCCTTGTATTTATGTAACAATGTAAGATGTAGTTGCCTTGCACCAATGATCAGAGGAATGCAGGGATTATCCCTAGTAATAAGGTTTAGATGCACCAGGAGGAATCTCAAAGGGTCCTCGCGACATGTCGACGTGTATGCAGATATCGCGGATATTCCCCTTTATTAATAATCTCTGTACAAAATTACTAAAAATGATAAAAATGAAAATTACTTGTTAATGCGGATCAAATATATAAATAGTCGTTATCATATATTTTATAATTGAGTCCATAAATACGTTTGCTACGGCAGTATGTCTGTTAATTTTCTTTATACCGATACTTGTCTGAAACAAACGTAATTAATTGTTCGTTGCAAAATAGTATTTTAGTACCGTTAAACAATTTAAGTAAGTTTGTTTCTATTAAGTGTAATAATCCTGATATATCGATATTTTCTCTCTATATGTCAAATGATCGGTATAATATATTTTTAAAATATCGATATGATATTTTAAAAATATATAATATATAATATATATTCGATATCACTACCACCATTCTAATCCAGCCTGTTGACTGAATACTGCATCGGCAACAACGTGCGTGACAAAAATGCATTGCTGGCCGATTATTCAAAACTGTTTTCTTTATTTCTTACCAGTTTTAAACGTTTTAATTCAATTGTTATGTGATCATGGCATTATTCTGAGTGCGACAATATAAATTGTATTCCTTAATAATGTGTGTGGCCCTCTTTAGCAGGGTTTTCAAAAAATTAATAAGTCACAAGAATAATTTTGCAAGAAGAAGCTTAAACTTAATAAGTGTTCCAAACACAACAGTGATCATTCGCTGAATAAGAATTATTCTAGACACTCTTAGTTTATTTTATAAAAAATAATGAAGTCGACGTATCGCCAAAATCGTAAAAATATTACGCTTTATGAAACATTTCAGATTTTAAAAAATAATATTAATTCATAATACCTAATTCTTCACTTGAGTATATAGAGAACAAAATTATAAAACCGATGGTGTTAACTTTTTTTCTGTGATTTTTGTTGAACTCTCCACTGCTATTAAAAGTCAGTGATCTATAATAAAAATGCGATAGTAGAGCGGGTCCCAGTGCGGGAGCGATGACGGGCAGTTAACGGCAACATTTCTGGCGGGAAGAGGGAAACCCACACTGAAGGGGTGCAACTCGCCTTTTTTGGCCGTCAAAGACGTCGTGAAATAAATCTGCCTCGGCAACTTTTCAATCGTCTTACAATGTTCTTGACGGTATATTGCCAGTCTCAGGATGAAACTTTAGCATGGACTTCAGATTACAGCTTAGTTTCCGGACAAAGGGCAGTTGAATTTGGTGCCCTTGAAGTCTCACTCATTCTATCCACATTATTGCATATTCATTAATACATTCAACTAAAAGATGTTTATAATTTTGTACTTAAACTGTTGAAATAATTCTCAAAGGCATTTATTCAGTAATACGACAGATCAGGAACGGTTTGATATTAATTTCTTTTTATTGTTTATGAATTTCCTGTGTGCATTCGACATAATCACAGCATAATTCGACATAACTTCATTATAACGCCCCGGGCGATAATAACTAATGATTATGGGATTCAGTAATTAAATATATTTATTCCAGAATGTATGATAAACTTAGCAAAAGAGCAGTATGGAAACACAAATATCTTATGCAAACCTTTCTAATAGCAAAAAGTCCCTATGAATTATAAATGTGGGTGAATTCCTATGCTAAGGAGGATTCTAAAATTGTCTTCGTGCATTCAGATGTAATAAAAATATTATTGGAATCACTCCATCGCTTGTATATTGATACAATAATGTTCTCATTACCAAAGATAATTTTTATTACGCTAATCTAATATTCTGATAGTTATTGTAATATTTTCCTGGTACGGAAATGTTACGTATGATATTTTTATTGTTTTCTGGCCAATGCACTATTGAATCGTGATTCATATAACCATCTGTTATTTCAGGGGTTCCCATACGTTTTACCTCCAGTACGCATCCCCTTGTAGGGACTTGAGGTCCAAGCTCTCGGATCCTTAAGTATTAAAAAATGAATATTTTTCTTATTACGTATTGAATATCTATTTACTGTCATTATTTTGTGTTTTTAAAGCAAGAGGGCAAAGTAAACCACAGTTCATAACTTAACTCACAACGTTTCAACCCTTGGTTCGGGGTTTCGTCAGTCCATCTCATGATCGTATGATACATTTAACAATACTAAATTTAAAATATAGACGTGAATAATACAATCATAGTTTTATAGTATAAATTATGAATGAGTAGATGCTTCGATGTCAAAAAACACTTTATATTGTACATACAATAAAGACTCAGCCAGCCACAATAAAATTCAGATAGATGAACGCAGAAAAGAATAAGCTAAATTTTGTTTTATTTAACTTTTATGTGGGTCTTCTAGGTCACTTCCTGTTAGAGAGAAAACTCGGGTTCGTATAATTTAAGTATGCTATAGATGACGCATGGTATAGTATTTTGTAGCGCTCAGAGCGGCTGCACTGGCTGAGGCTAATTTCCACGGGAACTAATTTCCAACGAACTATAAATGTCCGAGAAAAAAGATTCAACTATAACTTAAATTAAACTATTTTTTTACAAAATTATTGTTTTGACTTTTCCTAACAATGGTACATTTCATGTCAATATTTACATTCTTTAATATTAAATATTATTTTATGACATGACATTTGAATAAAATATATTTTTAGCACGCCATTGCCATTCAGCATGAATTCATTTCAATTGTGCAAAATTGCATGCCATATTTTCTCTCAATATGCAAACGCTGATGTGAATGATCAATCCACAAACAACAATCCAGGTGTATTTCTTGTACGTCAGTTTTACAGACACTCACTAAATTTGGGTTCGCAATTCGATTGAATCGAAATACAACTAGTGTACGTAAGCTTCTGGGATTCAATTCAACGATATGAAATATCCCCATCGAAACGTATACAGAGAGTTTATAAAATGGGTCTCCCTTTAATGTTTTTAAAATTTCATTTGACCTGAAATAAAATGATGACCAGTTATATCGTAAAAGATTTGTTTTGCAAGTATTAAACACAGATTACATAAAACTATGCACCTATCATTTGGAAGTTTCAAATATGCGTTACTACGCTTTGACTAAATGTTATGTGGGTTTCAGTGTTTTCCTGACCTATTGACGAAGGAGAAAGCCTTCTAATTAATAGAGTGCTTGCTGACTGAAATAGTAACCTTACAAACAATAAAATATTTAGTCACTCTGTCTTTCCTTATTGAGACATAAGGCCCTTTCGGTCTCATGACGGCCATCTTCAGTGTATATTCAGCGACCGAATGGGTATTATGCCTCAATAAAGAATGACACAGTGTCAAAATCTTTTATTGTTTACGATGAGCAGTCTGTCAACACTAGATCTATCTCGACAATGAGTGACTTTTATGATTTTTTTCTTTTTTATGTACATAGAACTATTTACCTACGAGAAGACAGTTGTATCGTTTCATTTTCGAGGGTTGCGTTCTGTATAGCGTAAAGAACGTTAACTAAAATTGGAAATAATTAATGCACTAGTCCAGAAAGATCAAATTGCACTTAATAACATGGTACTTTTATTTCAGTCCTTTTTCTCTCCCACAACCCAATTTTCAAATGAGAGTAGGTTTCATCAAAACGTTAAAAGTACTTAGTATATTGTCACCTGTCGTTGCATTTGCTTTAATTGGAATATGTTTTATTATTGAAGAAACCAATTATAATTAATTCTTTTGTTTATAACAGGTAATGGTATGGACGTCTCTCAAGAACAGAATGTAAGGCGACCTGTACGACTTCGAGCTCTCCCTGAATTAGAGAAAAAGTACAATGGAAAACGAAAGAGTAGTAAATTAGAGCTTAATACCATGGATATCATATGAAACATGATTTAAAACATGCCGTTATCATTCAAGTATTCTGCAAGTTGTTTACACTATAATATTTTTGAAATGAAAACTTCACTGTAAATTCAAAAACTATTCCACTGATTTACGTATTTTATTTGAAGGGGATATATTCCGCAAGATGACTAGTTCAATACGAAACAGTATTAAAGATGGTGTAGAATTATGGCGTACTGTGGTAACACCATAAATGTGAAGAGCTAGGAAAGAAGAAACTTTACATGAATGCTTGAAAAAGTCTCGAGTAGGGATGAAGTGATCATTAAGGATAGAGGAGAAAAGACAGGATTGTTGGAAAAAAAATTATGTTCTGTGGGAGAAGTACAAAATAAAGTTGCGAAAACAAAGGAGTATTATGAATGTAGTTGATGAACGGATGAATAATCTTCAGCGTAGAATGGATCAAGCAGAGTTTAATAGTAGCAAAGAAGTTGGAGAGATAGTGAGCGAATTAATAGAGAAGGACAATTGAAGAGGAATCTTTACATGCCAAGAAGGGGGGGGGAAGCAAATCATATGCAAAGGCAGTACGTCAACAAAACCACATGAGGTTATAATTGAAAATAAGAACAAAGAGTCCGTAATGGACATCACAAGAACTTTGGAGAAAATTACGCAACGAAAAGATAAACATGTAAACGTATTGAATTACTAGAAATTATCTTTTATTGATTTCTCTATCAAATAGGGAAGGAGAAGAAAAATTGAGAACATTGATCTCGGAAAGAGGTCTTTCTATAGGTCAGGTACATAGAATCAAACAAAGGATTGTAGAATAACAGAATGAACGTTTAGAGAAGTTACGAAGACAAAATTTTGAAGAGGAGAATTTGGAAGGGGATGGTGTTCATTTTAAAGTTCTTAAAAGGTATGGTAGGCCAAAAGGATCTTTTAATTACACCCTAGAAATAAGGGGGAAGATAGCGAAAAATTTCCGAGACAAGGGACGGACCTACATAGGATATCATCACATCTTTTAGGAGAGTACTGTGAGCCTATAAGATGCTACCAATGTCATCAATTTGACCATTTTGCTAGGAATTGTAGTGAAAATGACGATACCTGCAGTCATTGTGCAGAAAGAGTACCATAATTATGTTGTTTGTGGTAAAAGGATGAAAAATTCTAAATGTGTCTATTGAATGAGAAAAGGGGAAACCAAGATATCATTCTATTAGAGATAAAACTTGTGAAGAATATCTGAGAGTGAAGAAAATATTGTTAAATCAGATTGATTATGGATGTTAAAGTAACACAAGTCAATGTACACGAATCTAAACTTGTAACGAATGAATTGATAGACTATGTAGGAAAGAATTAGGTTGATGTTTGTTTACTACAGGAGCCGTACAATAGTCGTGATCAACTAAAGTAAATTCCATTGTCCCCAAGAGCTGGTTTTGAAAAAGGAGATATGTCAGCAATTGTGATTACAAATAGACAAATACATGTGCTGAAAATAAATAAATTTTGTGACAAATATATTCAAATAATACTTTTGAGTGAGGTCCAACAGGCAGTAGTAGTCATCAATGTATATGTGCAGTATATAAGAAAAGGAAATACAATATTTAAGAAAATTGAAACGGTACTAGAATGCCACCAGTAGGAAGACCTAATAATAAGGCAATATATGCAACCTGATAATACACAATAGTACAAGGAAACTAGAGGAAAAGAATAATTTCATATTGACATGTTTTCAAGACTGAATTTAAGCTAACAATTTTCAAAGAAATGTAGAGTGGAATACTATTTGGAATGAAGAAAAAACGAAGAAAACCAAGAATTAAAATAGGGAATTGGCAACCTAAGATTGATAATGATAAAATATTTGGGTATTATAGTGGATACCCAATTAAATTTTCGATTACATATTGAACATGTTATTAATAAGGTAAAACATGTATTACGAAATACAACAAGTAGGTATCAGAAAGGATAACGTTGGACAACGCGAAATTAGACAAATATGCCGGAGCAGTGTTCCCTATGATTTCATATGGTGCTAGCATATGGTTCGACAAGGTGAATTTAGTTCACACTGAGAGAAGAGTGAAAGACTTGGAAAGGATGTGTCAACTGAGATGGCGTAAATGTTACCGTAAGGTTGCAACGAGAGCGTTGGAAGTGCTACTTGGGATAATGCCAGTGGATTTGAATATACAACATATATCGTAACGGTAAAAGATAAGAAAGATAGAATTGTTAAATATTGATGGAGAACTGCATAGCACTGATGTAAAAGGATGGAGGAAGAAAAAGATGAAAAAGCTACTGCTATGTTGGCAAATCAGGTGGAAAAGAACAAACTTTGGGAGTGATCTTTTTCACTTCATAAATAATGTGAAATATTCTTATCTGAATAGGCGTTGGTTTGAACCAAACAAACGTTTTGTACAGTTTCTCACAGGTCACGGTCATATCAACGTGCATCTTTATGGAATGAAGTTATTTGATGATAATTGTATTTGTGACAAGGGGATTTAAACAGTATCACATATACTTTGTGATTGTGAGTACAATAATGTCGAGAGGATGAGGCTGATAGACCTAACGAAGAAAAATTATGTGGTTAGGGAAGAAATTTGGTATAAATTGGCAAGACAGGAAGTTTTTCAAGACTTTCAGGATATATTAACAGTGATTACGATAATGCGTATAGAGATTAAGTAAAGTGGTCATTAAGTTGGTAGAACGGGGTGGACTAATTGGCTAAAGAAAGTGAATTTTAAATTAAGAATCCAAAACAAAGATGTACACCCGGGGTATGACTCACTGTTTTGATGCTTGGTTTCTGACTTACTAAAATAAAATAAAAATATTTACGTATTTTCGGATATTCGTGGATTGGTCGTTTTTCTTGGAAATACTTCATATCCGCAGCATCATCTGTGTATGATCCTGCGTCTCAGTGATAGAGGGTGTGAATTTATATTGTGTGAGAATTTTCAACAACATCAAAAATGAAATGTAATTCAAATTTGACTTACGTTTTAGAAAAGATATTTTTTTTACGAGTTAACGCCAAAAATCCACTAAAAAAGTGAACCAGTTTCACAGAACATGGCAATATTCTATTGTTAATATATTATACAAAGTAAGAATTATTTTTTTAAGTATAAGAATAAATATTTTTTCAAGATCTAATCACACTTTATTGCATTTCTGCGCATACATAAGTTTATACGACATGTGATTGAAAAGTTCCAACACAGGCTTCCTGAAAATATTTATCCTTGCACATTAATAATTGGTTCGGTTTACATTGTAAACTTTTATTGAAGAGAATAACTATTTTATTTCCTGAATTGCCTTCCTTTGGTAGTACTTTTTTATCACATTTCGTAAACTTAAAACGCTCTCCAAAACACCTGTAATGCTTCCAATATCACTGACTGTCTCGGGCTGCTGAGTTCCAAGAGTGGAACTGATCTTTTCCCTTAAGATAAAAAACGAATCCAAATAATTTTTTTTTCAAAAATGTGTCATGTTATAGTTTAGAGAGTACTTGGGTGACGCTCTGACTCACTACACGAAGAGTAATAAGTCTATGACATGATAAAACACCACAAATGTTTCAAAATGGGGAATTTTTTTTTTCAAAATTCTTTTTGGGATAAGAGAAAAATATATGAGTAAACGGCAAAAAATGGCGTCCAATAATTTTCAATTTTTAAAAATATTTATTAAACAGTTTCACATGTAATAGCTTAGCGAGAACGAAAGTGACGCTCCGACACTACACAAAGAGTCGTGTATTTAGGGCAACCCGTGGCGAAGTGCCTACAGCAGGGATGTCAACGGAAGCACGCACGGGCAATAACAGTCCAGGAAAAATAAACATTCCATAAAGGAAAAATTCTCCTAGAGTAACACTAAGTAATTTTTCAGAGAAAAAGTGACATAGTAGAAATCCTATATTAAAAATACATTGTGGGGATATACAGACAACCATCAGGTGAACTATGTCACACATGATGGAAGAAAGGAAGATTAAAAAGAAATACATAATTATGATGAGTGATATAATGTGGATAGTTTGAATAAGAATAAGAATTCTTCTAAGAAAACTCTTTCTCCCTCACGCCAGAATGACGACTAAATCACAATCCTCTATAGATTATCTTTCTATAAACAGTCTTGAGAGTGACTTGTCAGTAAATGTTATTAAAACAGGCATTCCAAATCACACAGGTTCAATGTGTGGCGAAATTAGTTAAAAGTGACACAAATATGGACCATAAATTTATTAAATATGAATCAATTTAAGTTTCTCTTACAATATGGAAGGAAGTATTGTGCCCCGAACTGACCTGACCTGCCTCGTGCGCTCCTCCGTACTTGCTCAAATTACGATCAGCAAGTCGATCGCTCACACTCCTAGCTCCTACCAACACTTCTACGAGTATTTCAGTGTTATAAATGCTGTGAGCATCTACTATTATCCTTATACTCATGATAAATAAAAAGTTGAGCGCCATAAACCTGAAAGATTACTTTTGCACTTACAGGCTTAAAATAAATTAATGAAAGGGATCAATAGTCTTTTGGTACAACAAACAACAATTTATTGCAAAAACACAAATACCATATTGGTAACACAACCCTTACATTGACCAATAATTACCACTTTGCAAATTAGATAACTCATTCATTACAAACATTCTCGACTCTAGTTACAGTATCTTCTCGTACTATAATCTTTCATAATACCTTTACGTCTTGATGTTGAAGCGTTGACCTCGTACCAGGATGTTCGGACTTAGTTGGAAACCGTTCATACTAGTGATGCCTCGATACAACTGACCCTCAGTAATTATGAAGAATGATGAAATAAAGTTTTCTTCATTTCATGTTACTCGAAAGCATATGGTTTTCTAACAATTCATAGTTTCTACTCGAAAGAAAGTTCAATATACAACGAGTTGTTCTCGCAACTACTTTCCCAATAGAATCACATACTATCGTATTGAGAAGTTAATATCTCGCGATCTCGTAACAGACTGAGAACAACAACTTCTCAACCCGCGTTCTTCTAGAAAAGTCTCTCCTTCTCATGTCTCTGACTGACTGAATGAGAGATTGAGTGAGAATTTATCCACTTGTTTCTCTCGTGAGGTAAGCTTTTTAAAGAGTGTGGGGGGGGGGTAGGGTTCACTTTATGTAGCCATACGCTCTGACCACCAGGGCGGAATAAATTTCCATTGGCTGGCAACGTCACTCGCGCGTATTTGAAGCCAAATATCTGAGATGTCTCAGTATATGCAACTACAAGTATTAAATAGTCGAATGAAGTGCCATTTCCACCCTCCTTTAAAACATTTCTAATGATGCCGTCGATAATAATAATAATGATGATGATATTAATGATAATAATAGTTTATTGCCAGAAAATAATTATACAAGATATGCATGCTCGATATAGATGACATTTTATACTCCCGTATAACCCAATCTGAAGAGGAAATAAGCTATCAAACATAAAAATCTTCCACAAAACCATTAATTATTTTGATCTATTTACACCAATAGTTATTGAAAATTATGTATTAGTTTTCACTCACGAATGACGGCTACTTTGCTAGTAAAAAAATAACCCGTAAGGGATCACACATCGCGTGAAAATTGGCAAAAATTCGTCTCTAGTTTTTTCCTTCATCATTATGACATTATTATCGTCTATCATATTCGAAATGAAATATTAACTACGGCCTTGTAAAGAGATTAAATTTCGTCAACACGTGATGATCACAGAAAGCAGCTGTCGAAATGTCGTGAGCGTTAATAAAATTAATACTAAATATTTTCTTATTAAACATGCTTTGTGTACCGCACGGAAACAAGTTTTCAAAGAAACAAATTTCACACCATTCCAAAAACTTACTTAAAGGTTGAAGAATTTGTAAACTATTATCAAGCTTATGAAACAGTGTTTAATAAACGTATATTGAAGGATATCACAATCCTTGTAACAACAAATCCGGAAAACACTACTAAGTAAAACCATCAAGGTAGAATGGTTGCTGGGAATGTTAATAAAATGAACAACAATATCTTTTTATAAATATTGATGAAAATACTTAAACTATGTTTATTTCTTATTTTGTACTCTGATTTGATGCATATCGCTACCACAGATGAGTGTCTTCCGACTGCGTAGAAGACTTCTATGATCGGAAACTTAGTTTCTTCCACCAGAAATGTCACGTTGTTAGTTCACTCTCCGAGAGGAAATCAGAAATCAGTGGGTTAGCTCCTCTTTTTAAAATTGCAACACTTGACAGAAAATAACAAGGTTCTTTCAAGTATCGTATTATCAGAAGTCAGTCATATACCATCATTACCGAAATATACATCAGCAAAAATTTATTTAGAAACTACTCAAAGAAATAATTAAATATATTGAACATAAGATTCCTGTTCACAATTTTTACTGATCGCTGGATAAAGAAATGATCACATAAAGAAACAAGTTGTATTGGGAACAGTCCATCTTAAGGACATGTAGTATATCTGTAATTCTATATTTATAAAATTGGCAATAACAGTACAATTCTTCAAAGATAAAACCCATGTTCAATAAAACAAAAATCATACTAAATACACTGATGGCAATCATTGAGAATAATAATTTGTTTTGGATAAATGATTTTTTTTAATTCAATAAATACCTCAAATATATCCCATGGCTTGCTATCAGCTTACTGCTACGTACTTACTACTACCAGCTTACTGCTACCTACTTACTACTACCAGCTTACTGCTACCTACTTACTACTACCAGCTTACTGCTACCTACTTACTACTACCAGCTTACTGCTACCTACTTACTACTACCAGCTTACCGCTACCTACTAACTTACTTACTACTACCAGCTTACTGCTACTACTAACTAACTAACTTACTTACTTACTACTACTACTAACTTACTTACTTACTTACTTACTTACTTACTTACTACTACTACTACTACTACTACTACTACTACTACTACTACTACTACTACTACTACTACTACTCAGCCGTCATCTTTATTTTCTCTGTATCTTAAAGTCTCTGAATAATTAATTCATAGTCAGATCTCGCCGGAGCTGACTGCCACAAATGTCCTAGACAGGCAGTTTCGATTATAGATCTAATTTTTGACCCCACCCACCGTTACACGGTAACTCGTAGCATTCGGATATATTGTTGTTCCTTTCCCCATTTCTTATTGAAACCAATTATTTAATGGCTCCCATCTTAATTTTTACTTGTAACTGTAGAACTCCGAATTCCCAAAGAGTACCACAGTTACCTGAACTCGGAGGTACGCCATGAGTATTTTTCAAGAATTTATCAAGAGAAGCGAATTAAGTGATACGCAATTCCCAACACCCCTTCTTCTGCTCCATACGCTTCAGCAGGTACGAATAGTGACGTGAACATTGTTACTACAATCCTAGGATCGATATCAGGGATGATTCGAGTACTTCTTTGGATTTCATTTAGAACATACACGCTTTTTTGTTTTGATTTTTGTGTACGTCTTGACCAGGTTAGGTTCATGCTTACTTTGACACCTAGGTAAGTGTAATCTCTAACTTTCTCGAGAGGTTGACGTTTGTATTTCAAAATTTAATTTTTACTAAACATCCATCCATTTTTGAATACCATGACTTTGGTTTTATGTATGTTTATATGTAGAGTCATTTTATCACAGAACAGCTCCAACTTATCTAGACCTATCTGAAGTCCCGACGATGTTGTGGAGAATAGACCAAGATCGTCCACAAATAGCAACACCGGTGTCTGTTTCTGTTCAGGAAGAGCATCTATTGTTGGAGCATTTGTGAATGCCTCACATTCTATTCTATTATGTCGTTAATAAAGAATATAAATAACAACGGAGAGTGGACACATCCCCGCTTCACTCCCTGAGTTACTTGAAAATTGGAGTTAGAGTAGCATTATTTGTTTTAACGCATGCATTGTCGGATAAGGCTTTGCAAAGTACGAAGAATTTTTTTGACACTCCCTTGTTCGCTAATACACACCAGAGGGTGTCTCTGTTCACAGTGTCGAAAGCTATCTCAAAATCTACGAACACGCTGTACAGCGTTCCGCGTTTCTTTCGAGTTTCTCACTCGGCTAACGTGTTTAAAATAAATAGATTGTTTATTGTGCTGTTGTTGCTTCTAAATCCAGCCTGTAATGTCGAGAGTTTATTTTCTTTCTCGTCCCAGAGTTGTAATCTCCAGTACAGAATTTTGCAATACATTTTTTCAATAATATTTTTCAATAACAATAACGCCAGTGAAGTCATGAGAAACATCAGCTCATTAAAAAACAAATTTTCAACAGGCATAGATGATATACACGACTTTATTGTTAAATTTTCGTCCCACGTTATATTAAATCCACTCATAAATATTTTTAATAGTTCTTTATAGGAAGGGGTGTTTCCAAACATATTTAAGAGAGCTGAAGTGAAACCTTTACACAACAAAGGAAACAAACTTGATATTGGAAATTACCGACCAATATCTCTACTACCCACTTTCTCAAAAATCCTAAAAAAATTGTTCTATAAGCGTCTTCTAGATTTTTTATAAAAAAATAACATTCTCTCTGACGATCAACACGGTTTTAGGAAATCCTTTTCCACTACAAGCGCCATATTTTCCTTCATAAACGATGTTACCACATCTCTTGACCGTGGGGAAAATCCTCAGGGTGTTTTTCTTGATTTATCCAAGGCATTCGATGTCATCGATCACGGAATTCTCCTTTCCAAGTTTCATTCTTTAGGCATTCGTGGACTTCCACATCAATGGCTAACGTCTTATTTAAAAGATATATATCAACAGGTAGAAATATCCTATACTAAATATAAAATACTTGAGCGTTGTCTTTCAGAAACAAAGCCACTTACTTGCGGTGTACCCCAAGGTTCAATTCTCGGTCCTATACTCTTTTTATTGTTTGTGATCGACATGTCGTCATCCACATCAGATTGCAAAATGGTTCTTTTTGCTGATGACACTAATTTACTATGTAAACACGCCAACGCTCAAAACTTTTTGTCTAATCTTACGACTTGGTTCCATGCAAATCGTCTCATTGTAAACACTGACAAAACAGTGTCTATGTCATTTCACAATAGTATCACAAAATCTTTACTCCAGGTTTCTCTTTCTTTAAACGGAACACAATTTAAAACTGTTACGAATACAAAATTCTTAGGTCTCCATATTCAAGAAAACCTCAAATGGAATTGTCACGTTGACAACCTTAATTCCCAATTAAGCGAATTGTGTTACGCATTCCGAATCTTAGTTAACGTAGTTAGTCCATGTATGTCCCGTTGCGTATATTTTGCAAACGTTTACTCCCATTTACGTTTCGGCATTACCTTCTGGGGCAATTCCGGTCAGAGTATTCAAACTTTCAGAATTCAGAAGAGGATAGTTCGGATAATTTGTAAATCTCNTGTAAACTTTTATTCAAGGAATTAAATATCTTAACACTTCCCTGCATTTATATTTATGAAACGGTCCTGTTTGTTAAGACCGAATTACTGAAGTGCCACCCATGCTTCATACGAAACAGTCTCGTTCACGAACACAATACTCGCAATAGTAATAATATTCATCGCCCTAGTGTGTCAACCACTCTTTGCCAAAAAGGACCATATCATTCCTGAATCGTTCTATATAATTCCCTGACCAAGAATATAAGATATTATGAAATTGAATATCTTCAAATCCGCGGTTAAAAACTACCTCCTGCACCAGTGCCTCTATAATGTAAAAGAATTTACTTATTTTAATAAAAGTTAAATCCGTCTTGTACTTTATCACGCCATTGCTTTTTAAATAACTTATAACTATTTCAAAAACTTTTTTCTTGCGAGATTTTTATCTTATGCCTCATATTAATTTAGATTTATGTGTACTCAACTTTGGCACTGTTGTGTACGTTAATTCTGTAACCCCATCCTGGCCCGGGTTTTTCTCCGGTTTTCCTTCGGGTAAAGGCGGATTTCTTATACAGGTTATCTAGGCTTTGTATAGGGGCAAGTTTATTGTAATAGTAAATCGTGTTATTTCAATTCTGATGATATATAAACACTATACTCAGAATAATCTATAATTCCATAATAATTTGTACGTGTAAATTTTTTGTGTAAAATAAAAACATATTGATATTCTATTAGTATTATAACTCGCAGCTACCTATTTATCTTATCTAGACATTTTTGCTGAAATTTTTCAATCCGCCTGTGCCTTAGGGCCCTTGATCGGAATTGATGGGATGGTCCCTTGCTCGCTTCCGGAGAGTAAATTAGTTTTATGTACTCCACCTGGTCATACGCAGTTTGTACTGCTTTTTGACAATAAATTTATTATTATTAGTGAGATTACCTATAAGTATTTGGATCGTTATATTTCCTTTGTTTTTATAAATAGGTTGTATTACAGGTGTAGTCCATGAGCCTGGAAAAACACCGTCATCGTAGATGTAATTAAAAAAGTCGGTTAAAAATGGCACAATATCATTTGTTAGTACCTTAATAAATTCCGAAGGAACACCGTCTACTCCAGGCGCTTTATTGTTTTTTATAACGCGAATGGCAGAAGATATTTCATGTGATGTAATACTCACATCTAGTTCAGGCACTGTACAGGTTGTAAATATTATTTCTATTTCGTTACTATTTCGGGATGTGCTACCATTTCCTGCTAGAAGATTTTTAAAGTGCATTTCCCATCCCATTTCATCTGTGTTATTTGATATTGTTTTATTTTGTTTTAATTTACGAATTCTAGCCGCGACCTATGGGACACAATTCGTAAATTAAAACAAAATAAATTAAATCAAAAAATCTAGCCGCGACCAATGGGACACATTTTTTGATAGTATTTCTCTGAGACGTCCTGCTTCCGTTTGTTGCCAGGCTCGTTCATTTTTATTATTTATTGTTTATATTCTCCGCGCAGTTTAAGATAAGATTTGCGCAATTCTATCCCACCTAGCCACTGATATATTTGCAGGGCAGATTTTACGGATGCTTTTGCATACCTGCAGGCATCATTATACCACACCGAATGTTTTCCTGAATTTTTGTTCCCCTGAATTATTTTCATACTCGTCCCTGATTTTTGTAAACAATGTATTATGGAGTCCGCTGCAGCGTTGTAATTTTGAGCTGCGAGTTTAATTTGGAAATCTTTACGTAACGTTCCTAGATTCCTTGAGAAATTCACCTTATAGACCGATTTTTTGTCGTCCTTCCATTCGTACTTCATTAATTTTGACTCCATGTTTGCGGGTGGTACTGGAGTGTTTTGATGTGAAAAATAGATTTTCACACATACGGCCATATGGTGTGAGTCTATTCTGGGTTCAATCCGAAAGTCATCTATATATTGTAATAAATTTTCCGTGACTGACGCGTATTGTATCACACTTTCCCCGTTTTTGTTAATAAATGTTATATTCCCGCCTAAATCTGATCCGTACGTTCCATTTAGTATTGTTAGGGTATGTGTGATGCATAAATTAAATAGATCTCGCCCTTCCGTGTTTAAGTTTCTATCCTTACTATTTCTCACGCTTTCAAGCGCGAAGTCATCGTCAAACGTCGATGAGACATTAATATCTCTGATTCGCGCGTTAAAATCATTATACTCGCGTTGGGATATTTATTTTCGAGACTATTTATCAATTCGGTATAAAAGTTTTCGTTGTGGTACTTTTACTTATCTCTGTGCCAGTAAACAATTACTATTAGTAACTCCGTGCCGGCAATTAGTACTTTAATGGATAAGGCATTGTCAATTTCTGTTTTCATTTCCTCACACCGATTTGAGTGCTCATTTTTGTACGTAACCGCGACTCCAACTCGAAATTCCAGCACCCTATCGTCAGAGTTGCATGCACTAAGTCCTAATGCCGCCGCTGCTCATTACCTGTTTTGGGTTTTTCTCCGGAGTGATTAGTCACCTCTTTGGGCGTCCACTGTGCTACCTGTAGTCTGGCCTCTGTGGGAGGGGGTTGTTGGCACTGGTACTCTGGCAACGAAGAAGAGGGGTGAGGGCGCTCGGTCCCGTTTCCAGAAGAGCGTTGCTCAGTCGCTATCGGCGGTGGCGATGGTGGTGGTGGGGTCGCGAGGTCAAAGGTTGAACCGGTGTTGAGTGCTGGTGAGGTGACGATGATGCAGCCGTCGGCAGCGGTGGTGGTGGAGGTGGCGAGAAATGCGTTGGCAACGCAGGTGTTGCAATCGGGGGGGATGGAGGCGGTGGTGACTGCGTCGCCGCCGAAGATTAAGCGCTCGGGCTGGTCACGAGGTCAAGACACTGCTCCTTCGGGAAGGCTTCTAGTTCCGCGAGCGAGTAGTATCGCCATTCCACCACAAGCTTGTCAAAGCGGATGCTGACTCTGAAACCTTGCTCCCGCGCGTCCTGCAAATACGGGCCAAGTTTAGAGCGCATATGACGCACAGCCGCGGAGAAGTCCTCTGCCCCTCGCAAAGGAGAGTCACACAGAAACTTACCTGCCGCCTTCAACATTTCCTCCCGCTTCTGGTATGAAGCCAGCTTTACAACAATAGACATTCTCCCTACTCTGCGGTCTGCTCGATGCACCCTCTCGGTGTCCCCAAGAAGTATTATCTTTAAAAGACTATATCATATTTAAACAAAATTATTAATATATGCAATTAACGTTCTTTAATTGAACTATGAAATTTAAAGGAAGAGAAAGAGAGAAGTAGGAAAAAAGAAAGAAAACAAGAATCTGTTGTTGTATTTCACAATTTCATTTGAATAAATTAATGAAAGAGATTTCAGTTTTAGTGATATTTGTTGTAACCAAAAACACGTTTTTTGTAATATTAAACTCTGATCACGATTTTATATGCTGCACGATTACAACCAGTGTTATATTGTAGATCACTGTATTATTAGAACATGTAATTTATTAGTTCCTTGAGTGGTTTAATGTGATTTATAACACGAGAAATAAGATTTTGTGTTATTAATTCATATTTTATACAAAAGTTTTCTATATTTATTTAATTCCTTTTGACATATATGAAAAAATAAAAGAATCCCAAATTATGTGAAATTACGTTAGACAATACACGGGAAGAGAGAGGGAAAGAAAGAGTGAAAGAAAGAAAAAGGAAGAAAGATAAAGAAAAGTATCTATGGTATTAATATGAGTTAATACATTTCAATTTGATTGGAATAAATAAAAGGGATTTGTCCTTTTTTATTTATTCATATCTGAAACGAGGTTTTCATATTATTGATCTCTGATTATTATTTTAGGTTGCACGATTACTACCAAATTGTTATATCATGGATAAATATGTCACTAGAAGATGTAATTTATATGTTCCTTAAGTAGTTTTAAATTATTTATAACTCGAGAATTAAACTTTTGTGTTATTAGTTCATATTTGAGACAAACGTTTTCTATATTTATTTAATTCCTTTTGACATATATGAAAAACTCAAGAGGATCGCAAATTATGTGAAATTACTTTCGACAATACACATCATTTGTAGGCAATGAGATTTGATTTCTTTACTTCACTGTATAAATATAAGAAATTATAGGAATATTTATAAGTAATTTGTGATTCGAATTATACCAATTCCATACGATATCTTGCAATTATATTCAAATTCTGTTAAAAACTATATTTTATCACAGTATTACGCAAACGTTTTTTACAGAAACTCTAATATCGTTTACATTGCCTATGAAGACCTTGCGAGACAACGAATCTCGAGATGTCGTTTAAATATAGAGAATGGTAAAGTTTATTGAAGTCAAGAATATACAGAATATTTTTGTTATAGAAGTCCAAAATGTGTATAATAAAAAAAATACAAAATATTTCTTTAATAGCGGTGTAATGAAACATTTTATCTCGTTACGATTTACCAGCGGTACTATTAGTCTTCCAAATATGGGAGCCGTTTCAAATAGACCTACGATTGGTCGAACGAAACTTCCCCTGTCGAAGGGGATGCAGGAGGAGAGACGCGTTGCAAACTTAACAGATCGAAAACTGGTCAGAGCGTGGGACTTAGAAAAATAAATGGGCCCTTTTATGTTATCAGTAGTGTACCACCGTCTCACGCAACACGCACCGTCGCAGGATCAGGTACACGCGGGAAGAAGCGAGCTGTCGACGGACCAAAACACTGATACCAGCAGGTAACCGGCTTACTGCGGAGCACTCTTACAGACGTCAATATATCAAAATTAAATAACATCAAGATGTTATTTATTATTAGATTCCAGTATATTGGGGTCGAGTATATGTCGACCGTTGGTTAGGGGAGGACTGCTTCACTCTGTGTCCGTTTCTCGTCCACTCTGTGTCCGATTCTCGCCTTGAGAGGAGGTATCCTATGACGTTGTGTGTTTCGTGATTTGTTACGGATTCTCGTGATCGAGGTACTCTATGACGTCGCGTCTTTTGTGATCGTGCGTTTACTGATTCTCGTGTTCGAAGTGCTCTATGACGTCGCGTCATTCATGATAGTGCTACAAGTGCCTACTGTCATGTGATGAACTTTGATTGGTCCGATTTCCAGTGGAGTGTTTCCTGGTTGGTTTGCTGATTCTGGCTATTCTACCGTACCTGAGCGACTGAAGATTGGTCCGGCGATCCGAGGAGTGTCTCCTGATTGGTTCGCCGATCCGAGGTGTCTCCCGAGCACAGCCGATCGAGGATTGGTCCGGTTTTCCGGTGCCCTGGTGCCTGGTACTACAGGCAGCCGTCTGGCGACTCCCTACGTCTACTTCACATAAGTATTACTGAACAATCTTTTCTTTTTCTGGATTTTAGGTTCTTTACCTATGGTGGATAGTTCTTTTGACTTTCGAGTGAAAACTTCGCGATTTCTTCTGCGAATAGCACCAATGCCGGTTCCACGTCTGTATTTTGTGACGATGAACCAAGTTTTCCGTTTTTGTTAGATTCTGGCTATGCCCAACAAACTTCCTTGCGCCCGCCCACCCAACATTTAAGTAGAAAGCGTCCGCTCACTGTCACGGCGGCACGCCATGCTCTCCTTTTGTTAAATGCCTCAGGGAGATTATCTAAGATAGTTAAGGGTCAATTGCCAAAAGGGAAAGACAGGCATCTCAAAAACAATTCAATCCTTGAGTTAGCAAAAATCACGCGAGCTGCGGATAGGCAGGAAAGCAATCGCCCCGAAGCGCCTTCGGTAGAAGCAGGCATTATGCCTCTCTCCGATGCGATTATGGATCCCTCGCCGAACTCGACTGCCGCTGGTAAAGTCTTCACGAATGTTGCCGTGAGTGGCGCGATCGGAAATGAAGACGATGGTTTTGTTCCGGCCAAGAGATTCTTCCGCCCGTGTTTCACGTCTATTTCTGCTCATGCCCCTGTGACTACAGAGAACAGATTTAACCCCGTTGCTCCTGAAGAATTGATGGAAGCTACGGAGGAATCAAATCCACCAGAAGTGTCTCGCGGCGACACACATCCCTCTCGGTCTCAAGAGCCCTCTCCTCCCAACCAGTCAGCGATTAGGGCGCCTCTTCCTCGAGCCCGTCGTGGCAATGTCGGTGCAATCTACATCGAAAATCTAGAAAATGAGAGGGAGATGTTAAAGGAACTTCAGCGAACATGTAAAGATCGTTTGACTGCAGTTCGCACCCGAGCCTACTACATTGTCCGCCCGGTGACTGCCACTGACCACGCGGCTGTAGTTAAGCGTCTGGCTGAGATTAGGGCCACCGAATTAGACGCAGCCTCCTACTTCTACCACAGGGTCACCCCCGAAAGGCGCGAAAATCTCATTATTCGGCGACTACCAGGAGGTATTCCTGCAAATGACATCAAAGAGGAGTTGGTGACACTTGGCTTCACAGTGCACCATGTATCTGAGATGATGCGAAAAGACCCTTCAGGCCGCTTCACATCCCTCTGTCTGTACTCCATAGAGGTTAACCGAGACCAAGCCGGACAGATAAAACAATTAAGTTATCTTCTTTATCACCGTGTGGCAATTGAATCCGCCAGGGACACTGATCGAGTGCCCCGCTGCCAAAATTGTCAGATGTGGGGACACACTCGTACTCGATGTGGTCGTCCTACAAAATGTGTGCGCTGCGCTGGACCGCATTCTCTTGAGCAATGTGACCGTGAGAACAATCCTGTCCGTTGTACGAACTGCGGCAGTTCTGAGCACGTCGCTTCCTACGGGGGATGTTCTGCGCTCACCGAACTTAAAAACAACCGACGCTCCCAACTTGAACAAGCGAGGGAAAACAGGGAAATCTCCATCCTGCGACGCCAAACTGCACAGCAATCTCCACGCTTAATAGCTACTGCCCCCACCCCTGCCCCATTACCAACTTCTGGCTCCATTTGGGCCGACATGGCTGCTGGCCGCCCCCCTCAACCTTTAACCCCCCCGTCTACTTCCACTGCTACTAACCTCCCAGGACTGCAGGATATTAAATTCATTCTAGAATTTTTTAAGAGTTTCGACCTCTCCAAGCTGACAGAAATCATTAAGAGAGCCATTGTCATCTTGAAGAACTCAGAGCTGGACACCATGTCCAAGTTGACACAACTTCTCCCCCTTCTTGCTGACCTCTTCTAAACACCAATGGCAAACAAAGGAAGATTACTCTCCGTCGCCACATGGAACGCCCGCGGTGGACTTGCTGCCAAGGTGGCATCTATTAAACATTTTCTTGTTGAATATTCGATCTCCATCTTCCTCATTCAAGAAACCCACCTCTCAGAAAATAGCAGATTCACCATTCCCGGCTACCATATCTACAGAAATGACCGCACCACCGGCACCTTTGGTGGCACAGCTATTGCGGTACGTCACAAGACGCCACACACTAGGCGAGACTCTCCTCCACTAACTGACATTGAAGCAACTGCAGTGGAGCTCGGAACGCAAAACGGCCCCATCACCTTTGTTTCAATATACAAACGACCTGCAAAAAGACTCCTTCACTCCGAACTCACCCAACTATTTGGACTTGGCAATACTGTCATCCTTGCAGGGGATTTCAACGCCAAAAATCAGCACTGGGGCTGCCGAACCACAAATGTTGCAGGAGACTCTCTACTTTCCTTCCTGAACAATACGCCCTCCATTGTATTATCGCCACCCACAGGTCCCACTCACCTAATCGATGGTGAACCCCATGATATCCTCGATATTGTTCTTCACCCGACTTCAATCACACCATCCCCCCNCCCACGCCCCCTTTTCGAACTACAATCAGACCATTTACCTGTTCTCTTCGCCCTCTTCGTTGGAACGTACCAATACGACCACACTCCTGCCCCTACTGCCACCACGGATTGGAAACAATACGACTCACACATATCCCACAAAATCAACGAGACTCTTCCACTCGGCACAAGAGAAGAAATCGATTGTGCAGTTTCCCATATTACCCATCACATTCTCTCAGCCCATAAAAAA
>NNCF01128767.1:207926-343969 GCA_002313205.1 Laupala kohalensis
ACTCATCTTTTTGCACTGCTCACTAGCTATCTACATAACAGAAAATTTCGTGTCAAATACCATACCAACCTATCTACGCTGCGAGACATTCGAGGAGGCGTACCACAAGGGGCAGTACTCGCCCCAACACTTTTCTCCCTCTACACTCATGACCTTCCGAGTGTAGAAGGACTACATGAATTCATCTTCGCAGACGATATAGCCTACAGTTTCCACGCCCCATGTATTCACCCCGTTCACGTTCCCCTCCTTCAACAGGCAATAGACTACCTCGCAACGTGGTCCGCAAACAATGGTTTAACCATTAACCCAAGTAAATGTCAGGCAGTACTCTTCTCCTGGACAAAATTCACTGTCAACACACTCCCCCTTCATGTATTAGGCACTACAATCCCTTGGGTAGACTCAGCAAAATACCTGGGTCTAAATTTCGACAGAAGACTGATATGGCGCAAGCATAATTACATTGCATCCCAAAAAATGCACGCCAGAATCAGAAAACTGTACCCCCTTTTTCGCTGCAAAACTCTTCCAGACACTGTGAAAACGCACATTTACAAATCCTGTGTGCGCAGTGCCGGTATGTACTCCTGCGGCACATGGGCTACTTCAATTAAGCACCGAGCCAATCCCTACACCAAAGCTGAAAATCACTTCATCAGATCAGCCTACAAACCAGCAAGGGGCGTTTTCTTCGACCATATCAAAAAACTCAACAGACTGCTACCAATCTCCGACTATATTCACAAACAAGCCAAAAAACAAATTAACGACACATTCCAAAATTCATCAATAGAACCACTTCTTAACAAATTCAAAATCCACCTCACCAGATCTTCATCCAATTGCAGACAGCTTTTTGCCACAGATATAATGTGGTATACTCCTCCCCACTAATAAATCAATTCTTTTCCCACAACCCCCACATGAGCCAAGTTGTCGGTATACCCGACTAAACGGCTCATAAACTTCCGACAGCAACCCTTCTTCACCAACCCAAACCCGTTCCAAGTAGACAAGCTCTCATAGCAAGCTACGATCCCTTCTGTCGACCTCACCCGTGTTTATTGGGGTCGTAAGGCTCCCCTAAGGACAATCTCTCGTTCCTTCTCTCCTTATTCGTTCCTCTCCTATTTCTAGCATAACATGTCTATCGTCGAAGAATGACTTAATCAGCTGTTCCAATTTTTCTGGTATTCCTGGTATTATGTAAACTCGTTATCACCTCAGTCAAAACCACGTTATCGAAGGTCAATGCTGGTGACCAACATATATTTATATGATCTGTTTATAATACTATTCACTAACTTATTCATGGCATCCTGCGATCCAATCCCTTTCATAAAACTATATTGTTTTTCTCTAAAACTGTCTTTCGTCAAATAACTATTGATTTCTTTCCCTATATTTTTGTCTAAATTTTTCCATTCTGTAGAAAGAAGCGTGGCTCAGTGGATTGAGCACTGAGCTGCTGGCTGGATGGCCGGGGATCGATCCCCGGTTAGGTGGGGATTTTCATCACGCTCCCAGGCCTACTCAGCCTTCTATAAAATGAGTACCAGGATGTATCCTGGGGTCGAACCGGTCGGAGCGAGATACTGACCACATCTCCTCCTTCTAGTGCCGGGGTCAAGAAATTGCTCGAGCTCTACCCTCCGCAAAGGCCAAAGCCCACAAAGGGCTGTAGTGCCAGATAAGAAGAAAAAGAAAGAAGCGTTATGAGTTTATAAGATTACATAACGTTCCATTTCGAGCTTTTCCCCTCAAAAATTTCTGATTTCCTACGACCGTGGGTAGTAGCCATAGTTACAGTTGTCATTATATAGTCGTGTTAATTCTTTCACGTATTTATGAGTTAAGTATTTAATCATATCATTTGTTATATTGTCAAATGGTGCCCTGTTTTTATTTCCCAACTTATTGATCATGTCTGCAACAACTTCTTCAGCCAATCATTCTTCATAGTCCCCTACAGTGGTACAGTCCTTAGATTTTCTCCTCGGATTTGTTACACCATGTAGTTTATCTAGTAGCTCGTTTCTCGTATCCTTCCACCCCATAATCATTAATAATTCCTTTTTAACATTATTTCATAATAGAGAACATATCAGTTTGCCACGGTCAATGATGCACGGTAGACTCTTTTCCGAAGATTGTCTTCGAGGAAGTGCTCCCAACTTTCTCGCTTTTTCCTTCGTATTGCATACTTGTATTCCTGCTGGATCTCTTTGTATTTATCATACAAAATTTTTCTTTTTGGAATTTTGCAACAATTTTTGTTTCTTCGACATTTATTTCTTTTTCGTTTAACAGTGTTAGGGATCTGTCCCAATATCTTTTAGCACATAGATACTCGTTTCCCTTTGCGGTTACAGTACTTTTCAACCTCATTTAGCATGTTTAATTGTATTTCGTCTACTCCTGAATCAAAACGAAAAGCGTAGGTTATGCAATACGCTATACTTGCGTGTATGAGAGAGACGGATTGTATTTCAGTGAAAGCAAGAAATTACATAATCTTTCTCGCAACAAATAACAATAACAAAATCCTTCATACTAATAGACAATGGAATGTATCTTATCAAAGAAAAAACATATTGGGACTTGAACCACAAGTAATACAGAAAATGAAGAGCTAAACAATAAATAGAAGCTGGCCAACAATAAATCACAATATGAGATTATTAGATTTTTTAATTACTTTATTTCTTGCCATGTCTCCATCATAAGACAGTCCATGACTAAATCAGCAACATTAAATTTCAATCAAATTAATTACATTTACACCAAATCAATCAAATTTCAAATTTACAGCATATCAATTAAATTTCAAATTTCACCTGAAGTACATTTCAATTTCTCCTAAATACAAAGTGATGCGCGTGTATATACAATCTAACCTTTCAATCCTTACTTTATTCGTGCAATATCCTTCAGGTAATTTTTGAAGATCTTATCCCGCCCTTCTACTACTCCTAGTATTACTAACTCTTACTAACTACTTCTACTAACACCACGGCGAGAGGTACCACGCTCAAGGCTTCTTCCTCCCTGCATGCTTATCAGCAAAGCAGGAAGGAATAAACACTTGAAAACCCAAAATCAGATATCACTAGTTCGATGAGGTCCACAAGGACAGGCGAACCGTAGAATAAAGTACTATTACGTCGACGTTGCTAACACCTCCACATGGGTCAAGCTGTTGGTGAACGCAGCTAACTAGTCTACAACGTGATAATCAAAACAAATAACATACGCAAAACAAATAAATAGTGCAAGCACAAATATTTAATGGATACGAATGTGTCGTTGTGTAACACGTTACTGAATAACGATGGCTTCAAGAATTTTATTTGATGAATCTGACGTGGAAGGTAATAATGAGCAAAGAGAGGAAGACAATTACCCCAAGAAATATAAGTTATTGTTAAGGAGATGTAAAGTGTTACAACTGGATAATGAACGTCTAGTTTACAAAATCCAACAATACCGAAAAATCTTGCGACGATACAGAAAAGAAAGGAAAGCCATAAAGGATCGTCTTGACCAGCATGGTGACAACTGGCGAAAAGTGCAGTTACCGTTACCTTTGGACGAATGTACACCATTACCTTCCCCACAGGTTAGTCCAAAACCAGAAAAGCATCACTACAATAAAAATCATGATATCACATCTCATAAGACAAATGGAGAAAAGTCGGTGAGGAAAGATGCCCAGCAATTACGGCGTCAATCTTGCTACAAAATTAGGAATGTTTCCAAACCATAAACCATTTATTATCCATCTTACATGGAGTTCAAAAGTGACACAACTCTCCCTGACCGCCTCTATTACAATCTCAGAATATCCTCAGTTCATTAGTATTATGAAAACCAGGAAAAAGAAGAAACACAGTTGGCAACTCGTATTTTGTATTAAAATTTTCGGGAAAAAGAGTCAAAAATAAGCATTTGATAATCTGCAGAAAGTGATAAATAATTATAAGCTATCTAGTGGAATTCACAAAAAAATTATGGAAGGAATTGAACATAAATTGGATGAACTAGAATCCTTGTGGGGAGAAAAATTGGTTGTTGAAAAACAGGAAGTGAATTTGGAAAATATAAATAGTATGGAGGAAAGAATTTTAAAACACATTAAAAAACAAATCATCTAACTTTGAAGAAAGGAACAATATATATTTTACAAAGTTCAATAATTTGTGTATTTTGCTTATAATAGATGTATTTTTGGAATTATAGACCATGTACATGTAACATTACATACCTTTATCATACAGGAATATTATGAAGATTCAGTATGATGTGCTATTTATAACAAATTTTAAGGTGGAGGTATTCAAAACCAAACAGCATAGTAATAATTGGGTTTAAACAGGTAATAAATAAAGATGAATTAACAGTGGTATTAGTTTATCACACTGACTTGTTTACTTCTCTTTGAATAAAAAACAAAACTAAATTTAAAAAATGTATGCTAGGAAATGAAGCAGACTGTAATTAAATTATAACAGTTTTTAAATAAAAGTATGAGAAAGGTTTCAATTAGACTTTTCTCCATTTATGTCACAATTGTCTGATCAGTCCAAGGTGGAAACAATTCTTCTTCAGGGTTTGATTCTATGAGACAAACAGCATGTTGAAGGTAGATTAATAGTTTATTTGCATGAATATCATTACTTACCCTTTTTCTTTATTAGTCATGGGCCAACTCTTCAATTTGAACCAACATGTCGGTCAGAATCTGTTACTGTGTAAAAATCAATTTGATCCAAAAATGTATCTTTAGATTCGTAGTATCATATAAACAGATAGATAATAAATGTACTTGGTATCGAATCAAAGGTATTGATACAAATAAGTTTTTACTGATATAGATTTGAGTGTAGTACTTACATATACTTAAACCTTACAAATTACCTCATGGTTCTTGGCCCTCATTCAACTCACACACATCATCATTTATTACAAAGAAAATAATATTTCAAATGAAGTATTTCTCTATACACATGCCATTTTTGCCATTGTATTTCATAACAAACAAAAACATTTACTTGCATTTATTATTCAAGTTTCGGAAAAACTAGGGTTCATAAGCAATGTTTTCATTGAAAGAGTGAAATAAAACCTTTTGCCTCCAGGACTCTAGCAGTGGCAGCTGTTTGAGCTCTGATGAATCAACATCGCCAGGTGAAGCATCCATCAGTGAGATGTCCGATGGACCAGCATCACCAGGTCAAGCATCCACCAGCAAGACATCTGATGTGTACAATTAATCCTTCTGTATTTTTTTAAATACTCCTGTACTATTTCATAAAAACTAACAATGTATTTTCAGATTATGTGCTATTAATGCATTGTAAACTTTACAAAATAAATAGGTGGATTATCCTTCTTAGTTCCTAGCTTTCTGCATCCATCTTATTTATAAGCGAGTTTTTTTTAATTTTTGTAAAACAACTTTAATTGATTTAGAGATATGAAATCAGGGGTATATCCAGAATTTATTTTTGGGTTGGAGGAAGTGGCTTATTGTTCTTCCCTGGAAAATTTGAGGGATATAATCCAGGTTGTTGCCAGAAGGTGGACTACCTCTGGGGAACTGGGAGGTAAGCAATATTCTCCAGTCAAATGGATGATGCGAAGACCCTTCCCAGAAAATAATTTTTGTTTCCTAAAATTGCATCTAAGTGCCCCTTCTTGAAGTAGCAATATGAAATGTATTTATGTGAACATAATATTAATATAAAGTTCATTCAAAATTCAATGACTACTAGTGTAAGAATTTTTTTTTTCTTCTGAAAATATTTTTGATATAATGGTGGTGGCAAACTTTTAAGAGTTAATGGAGATTGTTGACTAAAACTGTTACAGATGTAATAATGATAATAATATTGTTTTTATTTTTTTCACAAATTGTACACAATCATACAAAATGTAAAAAAGCAAAAATGTACATTACACAGAAATTTTGTCATTTCTTCATTTATATTTTTTTTCATGTTTTCATACACATTTCTGCAGTAATCTTTTTAACATTTTAATCTCTAAACAGGAGTTTTTTTGTTTAAATTTCATTAATTTTATGTTTCATACGAGCTACTCAACTCAAACTAATCAATTGAATATTGCAACAATAGAATGACTTAATATTTTATTGCTATATTATCAACTTACAAGTAACTTAAAAGAAATATCAGTGTCAGGAGAGAAAGAAAGAGCAATGGTTTTTGTGTCGCCTGTGCTGCCATAAAATATTATTACAACTCTATACAATTTAGCCTTTGATTAAAATACATTCCATATTTAATGACAACATAATGATAAAAATGTTGCATTTCACAACCTTGCAGTCCAGAAAACTATAAACTTTATTAAAATGTAAAAAAAAAAATTGTTTCATGTAATAATGCTGAATTGAGTCTTGAGGCTGAGGGGGAACTTGAGCCCTTTAGCTTCCTCCGTATGAGTGCATCCCTGAATGAAATGTAATATTGATGTACTCCATTCTACATCAAATTTGCTTTACATTGTAATATTTACTAATATAAATATATTTATTTTATTTAATATATTCCTCATTAAAGTGCAAAACAAAAACATCATAATTGGATTAGCGTTGATGAAATATTTCAGTAAACAAGGTTTAATCACTTCACATAAAGCCTTTACTTAGTGAAAGATCAAAGCTGTATAATAATACAAAGCAAATAGCCAAGTAATGAAGAATGTATATTCTCCTTTTCATAATTTTAATGAAGATTTTCCTTTTATTCACATTGTTTTTACCAGTTAATGGTCACTTTTATATAAATGGTGACATTCCCAGTAGTTTGAGAAGAATAGCTTTAAAATTATTATCCTCCAATCTTTTACAAGAAACTTAAAGTCTTCAGAAAAGAAGAAATTACATTAAAGTCAAGGAATCCTTCACATGCTTAAATAACAAAAATAAGAACCTTCTAAAATGCATTCTGAGATATATAAAATTGAATGAAGTGATTGTGACAAATTATACATTGAGCAAACATAACAAAAATGGATATATTAGGCAAAAAGAACATTTTAGGAACGTGAAAGTAAAAAGAAATCATTAGTATCATCATTATTGCAGCAAGAGACATGAGCTTGAAGAGTAGGAGCAATTGTTAAGACTAGTCCACCAACAAATAGAACCATAAATTTGGAAAAGTAATTTTTATTAGAATTTCTTTGGACATTATCCATTATTCAGGAGTGCCCACAGGGGGTTGTGATGCAAACTAGGTTTGAGATTTCTTTTTTGAGGGGGGAGTGAGTTCAAAAATTATTACTGGTAAAAGACTAACAATTCTTTCCAAAATTAGAATATAAAATCGTACCAATTTCATATTAAATATAAAACTCAACAGACATATACCTTATAAACATTTAAATTTATGAAATTCTGAGTGAGGTCACATTGTTTGTCTTTCAAACCAGGAAGACCCATCAAATTCTCATGAACCTCGAAGCAACAACAGATACCTTCTTTGCCAGGGTGAGCTACCAAACCATCTTGCAATAAAACTCTTGTGAAGTTTTATCCTATGTTTCACCGTAACGGAATCTTGCTTGGCCAGTTTCACAGGGACCAGACTTTTTCCTATTATTTTGGACAATAATTGGGATACAGAAAGTTCAAATTTAAGCAATAAAAGAGTTGTATGAATGTTCATGGCAATATTTAATATTACAAGTACATTTTTGGGTTTTACACAATATTGATGTCTACTTTTTGTAACCTATAAGACATTCTAACCCAGTTCATGGAGAATCAAGTGTCTATGAAAAGATAGAGCACAAAAAATGGTGAAAATTGGGGAATTTGTTTTTTTTTAATTGGAAAATGTAAGTGCAGAACACCCAAAAATAACCTCTAATGAATTTCCAAGGTTTTCAAACAATTTCAAAAAAAGATTATCATGCTATAAGTTACATGGAAAATATGAGGATTATAAGTTATATGTGGAAAATATAATGGCCAGAAGTTATTATGGGCTGTCCAGTTCTTAAATTTCTAGCAGAAACCCAAGTAAATTTTTGAATTAAAAAAAAACTATTTTCTCACTTTCAGACAATCTTTGAAGTCTTTCTATGCTGGAGGCTGTTATATCTTTCAATGTTATTACCTTGCATACACTGTTAACAAATCTTACACATATAAAGACAAAGTACTTTCAAATGTTTCGTCCAATGAGAAGAGGTAATAGGTTCTTAAATCTGTTGCTGCAACATTTTAAGTCTCTCATAAACAATGACAGTGACATACAATTTAAAATTTTCCAGCACAAGAATTATGAAAAAAAAAAAATTTAATAAAAATCTAAAACAATTATCAAAGTCATTTTGGGGTCTTAAATAAATATATTTTTCAAATAAATCCAAAAAAATTTCTTAATTTTTCTTAATTTTTTTCTTGCTTTGAGACTAATTATGATATCTTATACAATACTGAAAAGAACCTGGCAGCATCTATTGCCAAGTCTCACACTCCTAATGAAACAGTATATTTACTGTCTCTNTTGTCTAACAACACAATGTCACTTGGTATTAGATCTGATGCTGCCATGTATTAAGACCCTCAGTCAAAGTGATGCAAGAAGGTGAGTGAGAGAGACTTATTTGTCTTCTCTTTCACGAAAAAAACGAAAAAAGATATTTTTTTAATCAATTTGTTTTGTCACATTTTTATATTTTACGAATAACCACAACAAAACTTTTTTCTTTTTTTTCTCTTTTGAAACCATTTGTGATGCCTTACCTTGCTGAAAAGATTTGTATCTGACAAGGTTACTGCCTTGCATGAACTATTGTCAAGTCATACTAACTTAAAAACAAATAATATTAACACGCTTTGTCCAATGGGATGTTGTCACTGGTTGTTTACTCTGGTTATGCTTAGAGCTCTTTAAACACAGGAATAGGCGGACACCAATTTTGTGCCATTGTGATGCATTCAGTATGCTGTAAACAATGCACTAAACTTGCTCATTTCTAGTTTAATTGTAAATAATTTAAAATATATTCATTTACGATTGCAGAGAGACGTCTAGGATTTCCATTATATTGTAAATATTATATCCCATTAGTAGGAAACTAATTCCAACTCTGGAATAAGTATGTAATTATTTTCTAATGTTCATTTGACCTCATCACTTTCTATATATACTGCAAGAATAAATGCATATTGTCACGGGGCTGACATTACGCAAAGGTTTATAATATTACGCAAAGCTGACATTACGCAAGAATTTTATAATATATTTCCAGGGCGGATCTTTAAATCGATAGTTTAAATAATTAGTGTCATTTTAATTGTGACTCGCCAGAGGGAACTCCATGGCGTCAGCCACGAGAGATAAGAACCTTTTCCTGTTTGTCCCGTCTCTGAGGTGAGGTTCCCAGAGAACCTATTTTTCTCTGCGGTCAAGCCCGAGATGACTCACGATCGTATGACTCGCCACGCCACTGCACTCTGTCACCCCCCTCCATGTGATATTCCTCCCTCTTTCTTCCTAATTGCATTTAAATGCATAAGACAACGCCTTACCATCTCCACAAATTATCGTAGAGCCGTGTGCAACGACTCCCTTCCCAATGACTTCTCCTACCATGAAGAGCTCCTCAATACATTCAAATATCCACATGGAATCCCCCTCCCCTATCAGGGCAGTTTCCAGGGTTCGTGGCGCTTTCGGGAAGTTACATACCAATCCCCCCGCACACCCCTCACGATAACTTAAACTGGTGACCGCCCATCCGAGCTCCTTCTCTTCTTCTTCTTGATCATCATCTCTTCTATGGGGAACTCACTGGAGACGATGTGACGTGCCCGAGACTGGGTATGTCGGCGACGGGACATAAGAAGCGTCCTGCGCGGCTTCACGGGGCGCAGCCGACAAAAGTTCTGATGACGGTCTGTATTGACGATAATTGGAAGCATATGGAACATTCTAAATGGACCCTGACGTCCTTACGAGTCTTTAGAACATGTTAATGCAATATATTGATCTCTCGCTCCGATAAGGGCATTTAACATAACTATGTAATCACTTGCTTATGGGAGCATCATTATAACTTTTTAATTATAAGCTCTCTTCGAGCTTATGTGCAAATTCAATTATTAAACCTTTGTTATAGTTTATATGTGTCAATGTTTTATTAACCAAACGCCAAAACCTGAATAGAGAATTACTCTAACTATTGCCAAGCGAGTATTCTAATTATTTCCTCTGGGGTCTATCCCCTCCCGACGTTGGGACAAAGACAACGCTAAATATATACATAGCAACGACCAACGCGACATTTTATATTATTGTTATATCGCTATGGACCAACGCGACAATATTATAGTTGTATAAAAACAAATTATCAACAAATTAAAACCAAGTATTTTATTCATAGTCAATACACATTTGCATTTGTTTCATTGCAGTTAAAAAACATAACCTTAGTTTATTTTCGTATGTAATTAGTTTAACTATATATTTTAATACCTAATACCTAATACTAAGCTGTGATACGAGGAAGCGCAGCGAGTAAATCAAAGACTCCTCCACCGGAGGCAAACGTGACTCGGATTGTAGAAGAATGGCAAGGGGTTCTTGCGAGAAAAAAAGATGAAGATCTGTTGTTTGACTGCCTCATGGCAAAAACCAATGCAATGAATAACGTAATTATATCAGCTATGAACATCCACAAGAAAATTAGAACTGATATTAAAGCGGCAATGTCCCTCACTAATGGGACCACGAGGATTAAAGAACAAGCTAAACAAGAGCAATCCAGCTTCACTACTGGAGGACATGACTAGAACTATAAACATGGCACCAACTGCCCAATCGACTGAACTTCCGACTACCGGACCCTCAGGCACAACATAGCCAGACGAATCAATAAAGGAGATGGTATGGTCAAGGATGAAAATGAAAAGGACGAATCGCCATCTCAACACGACCTTGTGAGAGGCATAATTGTCAAAGACGGAAGGGAAGTAAGGCAATCTATCTCTCACGTCAAACCCTTGCTTATATTATCGGGGAATAGACTAAATAGGAATTGGTCCAAAGTTCATTGGACCACAGCTCTCTAGTAACGACCCACTGACAACGGTGAAGACGTCAGAACTGCCATGGGAGACGAAACAGAAGAAAGGTAGAAAAAAGCAAGAAGAGACAGAGCGGAACTGGAGCGAGAAAAGGGTAAGGCGGAAACCGAGGCAATCCATTGATGTATTAGAACACAAGTATATCATACCCCGACATCTTAAAATTAATTAAGGAAAACGTCAGCAAGGAAAAGATAAAGGAAAATACCAATAAAATAAAACAGACAAAAACAGGAGAGCTTCTAATTAAAGTGCAAAAATGTCTCAAGGCAGAGGAAGTCAAAGAAATAGAGAAAACGACAGAGCGTGATAAGGTTACAGTGGTATCATTACATCAGATGGTAATCCTTGATATCAGAGACATTGACTGGGACACAGATATTGATACAGTACGAGAAGCTTTCGTAACTGCTTTGCCTGACGTCTACTTAGATGAGATCACTGTCCAAGCTTTACGACCTGCTTCCGAGGATACTGAAATGGCCATTGTGTCAGCACCGCGAACACTTATGATACTCAAATGTCCACAGAAAAAATGAGAATAGGTAAAGTCATTGCAAGGGTAAGGGAGAGACGTACAGTCTTTAGATGTATCAACTGCCTAGGCATTGGATATACTTCTATCGCCTGTAAAAAGGACAATGACAGGAACACCAATATATCTGTGACGAATCATCGTACATGCCATCAGAGCGTACAAACACACCTTGATGCGTACCGTAGGAGGCGATCCGAAAGGCGGCTACCACATCGCTGGCACTGGGAAGTGTATTGCAATGGAAATGGCAAAGCAAGAAAAAAAGGAAATTGGCATATATCCTCGAAATTAATATAAAAAGATGTGGTAGTGGTCAAGATCTCCTTCACCAATGATAGCACAGGATAGCTGTATGAGAGAATGATTCTGAACAGAATATAAGCATATTTCAACGAAAATACCTGTCTTTCGGACAAACAATTTGGGTTTAGGAGAGGAAAGCCATCTATGAATGCAGTCCAAGAGGTTCAATTGGAAGTGACTAAGGCGTATAGACATCCAGCTAGCCCTGGCGGTTTTTGCATAGTAATTACTCTAGATTTAAAAAAGTGTTTACTGGAGCTAATTGGGAAGACATATATCGCTCACTTGAAGGACATATTCCGTGGTATTTACTGCGGGTTGCGAATAGTTACTTAGAAGGAAGATACCTGCTGGTAAAAACAGAATATGGAATGTGACCATAGAGATACCAACTTTCATTGGGCAAGGGTTTGTCCATATGAAACATGTTGTGGAATAGTCAGTATGATGACCTCTTTCGCTTACATCTTCCAGAGCGAGTAAAGATGGAGGGTTAAGCCGACGATACAGCCATGATAGCAGTTGTAAATCGACGCCTCACACTCGCACATCACTTAACGGAAGCAGTAATAATTACAAAGAGACAAGAATAACCTACTCCCTCTTGAAATTGAGATACATGCCACCAAATTCCGGGAAAAAGTCGCTACTTGGGAATATGGATTGATAGGAAATGGAGTTTCCAGGAACATACGAAAAAGGTGCCTGTCAAAGCAGTAGGCGTTGGCACAGCTCTACAAAATCTAATGCCAAATATCAGACGGCCGAAACTGGAAAGAAGATTACTATTGACCAGCGTGGTACATTCCATATTACTCTATGGATCACCAATATGAGGACATTAAGCTCACACAAGAGGAACATGACGTATATCCATAGAAAATTGACATTAAGAGTCATTATTGGATATCGGACGATATAACAGGAGCAGTTTTTATTTTCTGGCATCCCACTCTTCTGGCTGCAAGTCAAAGGAAGGGCGATAACGTGGAAGAAACAACAAGAAGAAAGCATAGGTAAAGTTCTTCGATAGAAGGTAAAAGAAGAATCCCGCAAAGAGTTGAATAGGGAATGGCAGACCGAATGGGTTGCATATCCGAAGGGCCGTTGGACATTGAACCCTAATATTGACGAGTAATGCGAGCGACGGCATGGCCAGCTGGACAACTACATCACGCAAGCCAACAGCGGATATATGTGTTTTGGTGCATACTTGCACAGTATGCTCAGGCGAATGAATCCGAACTGTCAGAGCTGCGGAGCGGAAATGGCCGACTCAGAGCATGCGATCTTTGCATGTCCCACATATGAAAGTGTTTGCATGATGATTGCTGCTTAAATAGGACGTATTTTGCAATCTGATAACATTATCACTTAGATGATCCAGACCTATGAGAAATGGGACAATGTGGCGTGTTTAAATCGACACATCGGACATAAAGAAGAGGGAGAAGGAGGCAGAATTTGCAAAGCGGAGAAGAGTGAAGTCCACTGAGAAGGAATAAAGTGACGCTCCTGGACCCGTAATCCTGATGCCTGAGCAAAAAGTTGAAGGGACAGGGGAGTAGTGAACGAGCAAACTCAGAAGAAATGCACGTAGATCAGAACATTCCCCACTGAAGGAAAGCTAGCGCGGTTGCGATCCTGACGTCGCGTTGTAGCGTCTCGTAGTCGTGAGGAGCATGCTTCTATCACATCCACCAAAAGAAAGAAAGACAGATAGGTAACCATGTGTTCAACAATCATAAAGCAAGTAAATTCACAATCCTAAATTTACCATAACTTTTGTTTTTACATATTTTCAACACAGTATATACACGGAAAATGATTAAACTCTCTTTTTTCTCTGGTTTTCTTAACACACCACAATCACACACACCCGTCTCTTGTCTCTTATGACCTATTAGTTCGTTTTAATTGCATCGCGTATCATACACATTTTACTGCTGCCATTCTGGAATACTTTGTATTTATCTTTGATGATACCACGTCGGTCTAAAATGTATTTTCACATGGAACACATTGATAGGTGATCCACTTAGTAGAAAACACACACATGCATTCTGCATTGAGAAGGATTTTTATGTATTGGAAGTAGAAAACTGATTTTTACTCCGGATCGAATAAGAAGTTTTACATATCGATAGTATTCTAAAAGACAACATTTCCCTATTAAATGAACAAATCCTGGACTTTATTTCCCTCTTATGAAACTAGCCCTCAAATTACTTCCCTCTCACACGTTAACACTCCAGGGCACTGCATCCTACTCCCAACAGTTCTTTCCGCCTTCTGTCGCCAGTTTTGGTGTCATCAACTTCACTGGTCTTCTTGACAACAAAATCATGAAATTTTTTTTGCACTTTTTTTCTTTCCATGTTCACATATTGCAGTATCACATATCCGGTACAACGTCATTGTGGTTACTCGACATATATTGCTTCCTCTAGAAAGATTGCTTCCATATTTGGAAAAATATTTATCGGAAACTTCTGCTCTTTTTATCAATCCGCGTTTGTTGCTTCGGAGATAAATCATCTTTAAGTATATATATTTGTATAACCACTTATAAACATACCCCCCCCCTACTACCAAAAACTCTAAAAATATGAATGGATTATTATTCAAACATAATTAATGTGATTAATACAAGTTAATTCAGAAATATAATTTGTACCACAATATAATAGCAAATGAATATATTTACAGAAAAACATGGGGTAGATGTAAACATGGAATTGAGGGGTCTAAAAGATTGTTGGAGAATGATATTCATTATTTTCTGTTACTTTCATATATTGCTGACAACAATAAATGACAAAAATTAAATACATTGTAATAATTTTCCGCTGTTGTGCAATAAACGCAGTGAAGCAACTTCAAATTTCAATCCTCTGGATTACTTAATTTTCATAAGTTTGTATCCCATCAACGTATCCCATCGCAGGATTTTTATATTTCATCCACAGTGTCATCGAATTCTAATTTCATCATCTTTTAGTTTCTTAGACTCACACAGCGGTGCACTGATCACTTGTTTACATTTAAGTTACAGAAGAGAATAATACGAACAATTACCAATTCTAATAAACTACCTTCATGTAAACCATTATTTGAAAAGTTTAAAATACTTCCACTGCCATGCATATAAATTTTCTAAACTTTGAAATTTGTAGTAAAGTATCAACTAGACAAAGTACCACTCTACAGATTTAATTCAACTGTTCGCGACTAAGGACGTTCGTGTGGGTGGAAGATTCCAAATACAATGAGAAACCTGAGATGCGCACTATCTTCTATTCTCCTTTAAAAATAACATTAAAATGACATATCTACAAACTCACTCTTTGGATTCTCACCATTGGTAAAGGAAAAAGTACGCGATGTGAGTGGAAATTATTTCACTGCATCTATTCCAAACTTTACCGATAATGCGGATTAAACATATACTAATTACACTATGAATACAGTATATTTAAGAAAAATAAAATAGTTGGAACAGTTTTTTAATATTTTTCAAAAGTATACTTTGACCTTCAAATGAAGTAGCCATTGCGTTCAAGTAAAGCGAAAGTTTAAATCACCTACGCAAATTCTCTCTCTTTCTAGGTATTCCTGGTTGAAATTATTTCTTTCATCTACGACTATAAGAAGAAAGGTTTGAAATACCTTTTCTGATCAGACGGCCTCGTGTTACTCTGTAGAGAGGGAATTTGAGTTTATGGAGCGTAGTAAAATTGGACGATGCGATTGCTATTTAATTGCTACGAAAACTGATAGTTTAAATTAATAGAGCATATACCTTTTTCTTTAGTAAACATTGTTCTCCAAATGTATAATGTTGTAAATCTAGATGCTATATGAATAAATATTTATTGAAAATATGGTTTGGATATATATTAGACCCGTTTCCTACTCAATATTTTTATTAAAATAAAGTTTTAATACTTGGGGTATAATTACGAACTCGTGAATTTCTTTTAGTGTCATAATTTTCTTTAAATATAAATTATTTGATTTTAAATTCAATATAAATTTTTTTTGCACATGTTTATTGAAATTTTGAAAACTTTTCTAAATTCCTCGTAAAATATATCATTGAACACTTTAATTTACACATGAAGAAACTAAAATATCGAAACTTAAAGAGAACATGAATAGAAATTATTTTATAGAAAATTCGTCGTCTCGTCGGCAGATGAACTTTGCCCTGCCACGTGGCCATGTATGTTGAAATGCTACGTTGCCGAATTGACAATTGCTCAGCGCATGTTTTAAGATTTTCCTAAGCAATGTGAGAGTATGAATTAAGGTTTCGTTCATTACAGCTCCCAAACAGATATTACGAGCTGAATTGTGGTATTCATTTTCAAAAATCAGTTCACAAGTGGGACTGGTATACGAACCCACCTTGTGGTGGCAGAACAATAATAGCAGTGGTTTAGTGTTCTCAGCCAATTACACTTTTGCTGGAGGAGGTAAAATGTCTGTTGAAAAATTCGAATAAATAAATAGCCACTCAAGTCTGCGTGTTTTAGTCGGTTTGACAATGAATGACATTCTATTTTTCTTGAATTGCCTGTTGCCTGTTGTTTAAGATTTAATAGATTTGTAAGGTACATAAGTAAATGGAAATATGAAATATTTTTTGATGTTATAGTGGAGTAAATTTGTTTTTGTGACTTCTCTTTTTATTATCTTATTCATTTGGAGCACAGTATTTAGTTTAGAAAAAGTTGTATGCATTCATTGACTTTAAACTAACAGTATTTGTCGCGATTAATCACAACTGTTAGTTTAATAATTTAAACTAACAGTATTTGTATGTCATGCTAAGTTTTGATGTACGGAGGTTAAAATCTTCATGTCTTTGTTACAATATGGTAGTTTTTGACACGATAGAATGAACAAGATAATTAATAATTATTATTTGGTGATAAAAATAATAATAATCTTTAAAAGATATGCCAAATATAGTTTTATTTCAAAGAATTATTGTGTGTAAAAAATTATATAATTATTCCGAGAGAATAAGGAAAATAGAATAATATTTTCTATTTGGGTACAGTGCAATAGTGGTTAAGTAACTGCCCACTAGGAAGAAAGTATGTAGAGATTTTCCCGAGTTCTAATCCATTTAGCTTTGCATATATTTTTTTCGTTTCAAACTGTTGTCTATAAGACTAAACATCTTCTACACAAAATATTTAAAGCTGATCAAGTTAGGGATTTCTTTGTTTTTATTTTTTGAGCCCTTAAAAGGGTTGTATTGGTCACTCAATAACGAGTCCAATATCCCTCACATGGCAGTAGAATAGTTCACAAGGATTACTACCTTCAGTCCGAGAGAGAAAAATATTCAAAAACATTTCCAATTGTTTTTTTAATATACTGTATTCATAGAGAAATTAGTATATGTTTAATCCGCATTATCGGTAAAGTTTGGTATAGATGCAGTGAAAGAATTTCCACTCACATCGCGTACTTTTTCCTTTACCAATGGTGAGAATCCAAAGAGTGTGTTTGTAGATATGTCATTTTAATGTTATTTTTAAAGAGAATAGAAGATAGTGTGCATCTCAGGTTTCTCATTGTATTTGGAATCTTCCATCCACACGAACGTCCTTAGTCGCGAATTCACATCAAATGACGGTGTATCCAGTGACGGTGAAGAGAAAGAGAGAGAGGGAGACGGAGAAAGAGAGAAGTAGGAAAAAAGAAAGAAAACAAGAATCTGTTGTTGTATTTCACAATTTCATTTGAATAAATTAATGAAAGAGATTTCAGTTTTAGTGTATTGGTTGTAACCAAAAACACGTTTTTTGTAATATTAAACTCGGATCACGATTTTATATGCTGCACGATTACAACCAGTGTTATATTGTAGATCATTGTATCATTAGAACATGTAATTTATTAGTTCCTTGAGTGGTTTAATGTGATTTATAACACGAGAAATAAGATTTTGTGTTATTAATTCATATTTTATACAAAAGTTTTCTATATTTATTTAATTCCTTTTGACATATATGAAAAAATAAAAGAATCCCAAATTATGTGAAATTACGTTAGACAATACACGGGAAGAGAGAGGGAAAGAAAGAGTGAAAGAAAGAAAAAGGAAGAAAGATAAAGAAAAGTATCTATGGTATTAATATGAGTTAATACATTTCAATTTGATTGGAATAAATAAAAGGGATTTGTCCTTTTTTATTTATTCATATCTGAAACGAGGTTTTCATATTATTGATCTCTGATTATTATTTTAGGTTGCACGATTACTACCAAATTGTTATATCATGGATAAATATGTCACTAGAAGATGTAATTTATATGTTCCTTAAGTAGTTTTAAATTATTTATAACTCGAGAATTAAACTTTTGTGTTATTAGTTCATATTTGAGACAAACGTTTTCTATATTTATTTAATTTCTTTCGACATATATGAAAAACTCAAGAGGATCGCAAATTATGTGAAATTACTTTCGACAATACACATCATTTGTAGGCAATGAGATTTGATTTCTTTACTTCACTGTATAAATATAAGAAATTATAGGAATATTTATAAGTAATTTGTGATTCGAATTATACCAATTCCATACGATATCTTGCAATTATATTCAAATTCTGTTAAAAACTATATTTTATCACAGTATTACGCAAACGTTTTTTACAGAAACTCTAATATCGTTTACATTGCCTATGAAGACCTTGCGAGACAACGAATCTCGAGATGTCGTTTAAATATAGAGAATGGTAAAGTTTATTGAAGTCAAGAATATACAGAATATTTTTGTTATAGAAGTCCAAAATGTGTATAATAAAAAAATACAAAATATTTCTTTAATAGCGGTGTAATGAAACATTTTATCTCGTTACGATTTACCAGCGGTACTATTAGTCTTCCAAATATGGGAGCCGTTTCAAATAGACCTACGATTGGTCGAACGAAACTTCCCCTGTCGAAGGGGATGCAGGAGGAGAGACGCGTTGCAAACTTAACAGATCGAAAACTGGTCAGAGCGTGGGACTTAGAAAAATAAATGGGCCCTTTTATGTTATCAGTAGTGTCCCCATGTAGGGTTTCCCCGTCAAAAAAATGAAAAAGTTATTTATTGAACCACATAGATCATAATAATTATGTATGGCGAGTCATAGTACTATATGTATGGCGAGTCATAGTAGTATATTCTTATAAGTAAAGATGATTGTTATTGTTACAATAACAATCATCTTTACTTATAAGAATAACAACAATATAATAATTTTAGTACATTTAACTTATTCTAAGTGGGAGTTAACATAGAGATATAATTATTTTCTATTATTACAGAATATTATATTGATTTATTAGATACCTATGGTAGGAGTTCTATATACTTTTATTTTATTAATTTATATCAATATTTATGCTAAAACAGTGTAATTTTATGTTGTTTGTTCTTTTCCTGCATCATGGGTCACTTTCTGCACCTTTGTTCTAATGATTACCTGCAACAGATTGTATGTAATGCATTAGTTATTGTCACTGAAAAATTCTTGTACTCTGTAATAGAGTTTCTGTTGTAGGAATTGTTTGAGTTCGGTTTTGAATATTTTCAGTGTATTAATGTTTTTGAGATTTAGTGGTAACGTATTATATTGCTGTACACCTGCATTGAGTGCTTTTTTGGCTAATAATGGATGTTATCTGTGGTTGATGAATATTTCTGACCTGTCTAGTGTTGTGAACATGAACAGTTGAATTAAATCTGTAGAGTGGTACTTTGTCTAGTAGATCCTTTACTACAAATTTCAAAGTTTAAAAAATTTATATGCATGGCAATAATATAAATTTAATTTTTTAAACTTTTCAAATAATTGTTTACATGAAGGTAGTTTATTAGAGTTGGTAATTGTTCGTATTATTCTCTTTTGTAACCTAAAAGTTTGTTTTGTTTCTTGTGCTTGTCCCCAAAATATTGTACCATATTTTAAAATGGAATGGACATTTGCGTAGTATACTGTTCAAAGGGTATCTGTTGTGCAATTTGCTGTTAGAACTCTGATGACATAGTTTATTAAGCTGAGTTTCATATTTAGTTTTTCTAGGTGACAGTTCCATTTCATATTATCTTGTATCGTTAATACCAGAAACTGTGTTGTTTGTTTAAAGATGAGGTGGTTACCAATGAATTCGGTGTTGTGCTGCTGGTTAGATGAATGAGGATTATGGAAAGAAACTATGAAAGTTTTGTCAATAATTATTATTTTTTTTGTTGGAACCACTGGATAAGGGTGGCGAAAATGGATTTGGTAGTGTTAAGTAAGTTTTCAGCAGTTTTTGCATGGACGGAGATGTTTGTGGCATCAGCAAAAAGTACAATTTTGTGGTTCTTGATGACAGGTCAGTGGGATGTCATTAATATATAGAATAAATAGTATGGGTCTCTGGGTGGACCTCTATGGAATTTTGTGAATGACATGAATGGGTTGAGACCAGTGATGTTTTATTTGATTTTTATGTTGGTAGGGTACTTGTATTATTTGTAGTTTTTCAGATAAATATGACTTTAGTCAGTTGTATCCTATTCCCCGAATTCTGTAATTTTCTAGTTTACTGAGGAATATTTCATGATTAATTATATCAAGAGCTTTTATGAGAGCTGAAAATAATCCAACAGGGATTTCTTTCAGCTGTATTGCAATCAAAATTTCATTTAGAAAAGCAAATAGAGCATTTTCCGTATATCTGTTTTTCACTAAATCCACTTTGGAAGTCTGTAATAATTTTGTTACGTGTTAAGAAGCTTTTTAATCTGTTATTAAATAGTTTTTCTAATATTTTTGAGAAATCCATGAGAAGTGATATTGGCCTATAGTTTGTTACATAATGTTTGTCTCCTTTCCTGTGAAGAGGTTTTATGACAGCAATTTCAAAAAATTGTGGGAAGATACCTTGGGTTAAGGATTTGTTATACAAGTGAGTGAGTGGTTTGATTATGTACATTGCTATTTTTTTAATGACCATGTCTGGTATTGGCTAGCATGCTCCTGGCATTAGCTACAGTTGTGAATGAGCTCTCTGTATTTTTCAGTTTCACCTTCTTAATTATTTTATTTTTCTCGAGTTTTTGTGATTAAGTTGTTGTATTTAGTTTCTACCTTTGTTGTAGTGTAAAATTTGTTTGTTTCGTGTGTGTTAAATGAGAAAAGAATTAAAAACTTTTCCTAAGGTTTATCAAGCCTAACGGACCTAACATACATCATATTGTTTTCATTCAAGTGCTTCTCAAAGGTGTGATAAAGTTTACGTAAGTACAAACGGAATCATTAATTTAATTTCTTAATGCATCAGGAGTAAAAAATTAGGGTGCATTTAGATTTTCCCGTGCACATTCTATCACACAATAATTAAACTTTCAAAGAAACCCTGCCCTATTGTTGTACCCAAGTTTTCGTCATCATAATTTCATAGAATTATTACATCATTTTACAATTTGTTTTTCTTGATTTTTTTATATTTATTTACATTTTAACTTAATATAGAGTAGTTATTGTCAAATTAATTAACCTTCAGTTGTCCCAAATCATTTGACAAAATATATAATAGTTATTGTTGAATTAAATAACCTCCACTTGTGGCCCTAAATAATTATTTCAATCATTTTGGTCTTCGGTTTGTTTGTGTATTTATTTATTTATTTAATATCTCATTTGTAACTTCCGTAGTAATAAATATATTATTATACTAATATCCTTCAATCAGTGTTAGTTGTCATTTTTCATGTATTCTCATTTGCTTTTGTCGTTAAGTTGCTAATTAACTCACAACAATGGACACTATCGCATTCCTCAACTCATTGAAAGCTGATCTTCAGAAGGCGTACAATGACTTGGTACATTATATTGACACACGGATCAGTACGCTGGAATAGGTCAATAAGAACACGATTGGTGGTTGGAATACAGTCAGGAATTCTTCCGTCCTTCCAACTGCTATTACCCGGTTAGACCAACGACACATTCACCAGCCCAACTCTTCACTCAGAACAGGTTTAGTTTGTTAGATAACATGTTCCATTTTCCTCCCTTATCTACTCGCTTCATCCCCTACCGTTCAGTACTTAAACCTGTTCACAAGCCACGCACTGGTAAGCACAGACGCCCAAATCCACGTAAAGTAGTGCTACCTAGAGATAAAGCCAACACTTCCTCGCAGAAATCACCTCCTCCTCAACCTCCCTCTGCTCCTACCTTATCATCACCTCCCTCCTCCTACTCCTCCTACCACCACTCCCATTTCTTCTCCTGTCCCCGTTCTTTAACCTACTGCTTCCCCATCTCCCACGTCCTCATCTATTCCTCCATCCACATCTCCTGCCGCTACTATACACAGTTACAACTCGCGCTCAAGAGTATGATGTGATACCCAAAGGTGACAATCGCGTTCGGGTGCAGTGTGCAGGCTTGATCCGGAACTAGAAGCTGTATCAAATCCAAATTCCCTTCAACAATCTAACTTCGATTCCACTTCTCTAGAATCACAAGCTCTTCGCGAAAATAAAATAATTATATTTCATCATAATGTCCAATCCCTTTCAAACAAATTGACAGACATTGAAATTCTGGTACACGAAAATCCATTCGATTTACTATGCCTCACATAACATTGGTTTCCAACTGACATCAATGATACTGCTATTTCGAATTATTATTTAGCACTTTCTTACTATCGGCAAAATTGTAAAGGAAAAAATCCCCACGGAGGTACATGTATCTACGCTCGTAATGAAATTTTATCTTCTCCACTGGCAGGCAACGAAAACTTCTGCGTAGATTTTGTGTTCGAAATTTCTGCAGTTAATCTGACCGACACAGGTATTATTATTTTGGGTTTTTTAGAGACCTCCTCAATCAGATCTTGACATATTTTTTCCGAACTTGGAAATTGTTTTAAAACATATCACATATAAATCTACTAAATCTATCGTTATATGTGGTGATTTCACACATCGATTTTCTGAGTACATCCGACTCTGCACATTCGCCAATTAATCGATTCAAGAATCTTATCGACTCCTTGAACATTATTACTACGATAAACCACCCCACTTGCCTCCCCGGTTCATCTCAAACATTGCTAGATCAGATTATTGTCAACAATAGAACTTCGTATTTCTCTGAAGTGTTTATCGCCGGATACAGCGATCACCCTGCTCAAGTATTGACTATTAATGACAAACTAAAACCACTTAAAATCCTTTACAAGATTTCAAAAGAGTTCTATATAATTCCCTTCCCAAAAATTTAAAAGATATTATGAAATTGAATCTCTTCAAATCCCCGGTTAAAAACTACCTCATACACCAGTGCTTCTACAATGTAAAAGAATTTATTTTAATAAAAGTTAAATCTTTCTTGTACTTTATCATGCCATTGCTGTAGTACTTTTTAAATAACTTATAACAATTTCAAAAACTATTTCCGTGCATGATTGTTGTGCCTTATGATTCATATTAATTTAGTTTTATGAGTACTCAACTTTGACATGGTTGTGTACATGAATTCTGTTGCCCTATACTGGCCCAGGTTTTCCTCCGGTTTTCCTTCGGGTTGAGGTGGATTAATTATACAGGTTATCTAGACTTTGTCTAGGGGCGTGTTTATTGTAACAATAAATTGTGAATTTAGTGTTATTTCATTTAGTGTTATCTCAGTGTAATCTATAGTTCGATAATAATTTGTACATGAGAATTTTGCGTTAAATTACAAACATATTGACATTCTATTAGTATTATAACTCGTAGCTAACTTTTCATCTTATCTAGGAATTTTTTCTGAAATTCCTAGATAATTTCCGTCTCTGCCTTAGGGCCCTTGATCGGAATTGATGGGATGGTCCCTTTCTTGCTTCCGGAGAGTAAATTAGTTTATTGTCCTCCACGTGGTCATATGCAGTTTGTACTGTTGTATGACAATAAATTTATTTTTAAATTTATTACACTACAAGCTCTACCACTAGCAAATGATATTCATGTAACATCAACAATGTATATCAGGGAAACTAGNTTGGTTTTTCTCTCAGCAGTGGATTATTAAATCAAGTTCTTCTGGAAGGAAGAATCTATTTCAGGTCCAAGAACTTTCTGGTAATGTGGGCTGAGGACAGAAGGACGCTGTGTTGCAATCTACTTATAATATTGGTGATTATTTTGAGTTCTTTTAATGGAGTCGACCAGGGATTGGGGTACTAGTCCTAGGGTAGATAAAATGATAGGCACCATGATCACTTCTTGAACATTCCAGTGTTTTTTTACTTTAAAGGCTAGTTGTTTATGTTTTGATATTTTGTCGTTCTTTGTTTTTTCTAGATTGTTGTAATTTACGACAGCAAAATCGATGAGATACACTTTTGATTCTTTTCTTTTCCAAAGGATGGTATCAGGTCTGTTGTGAATTGTTGTTAGGTCAGTGAGAATGCTTCTGTCCCAGTACAAAATATTTGCTTTCAAATCGTCTTGCAGGACTGGTTGAGGTATATATAGGTGGTCTGGTAGTATGGGATTCTTAATGAAGTTCAGTGATTTTGCAATTTTCAGGTGAATTATTTTTCCCATGTTATCGTGTCTAGTTTTGTAATCATTTTGGGTCAACTGTGTGCAACCACCAATGATATGCTCGAGAGTTTCTTTGGTTTGGTTACATCGGCGACATGAATCTGTGATTCCGATTTCTTTCAGGATTATTTTCCTGTAGTTTCTGGTTGGTGTGACTCCGTCTTGCATTGATACTATGAAGCCTTCTGTTTCTGGGAATAATTTGCCGTTCATTAACCATTTAACTTATTATATTTTATTTATTTTGCTGTTGGTCAGTAGGTTGGGATAGTTCCCGTGTATTGGTTTATCTTGCCAGGTTGTCATTCTATTTTTTTTGTATTGGTTGGGATAGAGGTTCATTCAGGTGACAGGGTGTTTAGTTTTTATCACTGGTTGTAATTGCTTGGTGTAGTAATGAGGTATAAGCTTTGTTCCGGAAAAACTTATTGTGGATATACTTTTGTCTTTCATGGAGGTCTTTGATTGGTATGATGCCTCTTCCGCCCTGGTTACGTGGGATGAACATTCGTTCTAATGCTGATTTAGGATGGTGTTTGTTGTTGCTTGTCATCGTGGTTCTGATTTTCCTCTCTAAATTTTCCAGATCTGTAGTTGACCATTTTACTACCCTAAATGAGTAGGATAGTATGGGGATGACTAATGAGTTTATTGCTTTCCTCAGGTTACGTGAATTTAAATGAGTTTTTGTTGTTATTTCCATCCTTCTCATGAATTCTTTAGTGATGTGTTCTTTGACTATTGTGTGTTCTATTCTATGTTTGCATCACACCCAAGTATTTGTACAGTTCATTAGGTTCTAGTTGTTCTATATCTTGATCTTTTACTGTAGTGTACGGTGTTGTCTCTTTAACTTTACCACGAACAAGGTTATGTAATTTACATTTATCTATTCCAACTTCCATTCTGATGTCATTGCTGAATTGTTCTATAATTTTCAAGATCTTTTTCAGACTTTCTGCATTTCTTGCGAAAATTTGGATGTCATCTATGTACATTAATTGTATGACACAGCATTCGACTTTTCTGTTTTTGATATTGAATCCTAAACTCTTCCCTAGTTGTTTGAGGATAGTGGATAAAGGGTTTAGAGCTAAGCAAAAGAGTAATCCACTAATTGAATCCCCTTAAAATATTCCTCTGTTGATGCGTTTTTTTTTCAGTTGTATTAGAGGCCTTGCTGATGGTTTGGTTGCTTTCTCCGCTTCTACTTTTGTTGTTGGAAAGGATGAGTCTAGTGCTCCATTTTGTCATAGTGTTTTCGAAAACCTGGGTGGATTTTGTAAAGGTGTAATGTGTAAAGGAGCCAACTGTGAGGTATCATTTCGTACGCCTTTCTGTAGTCTATGTATCCTGTAACTATATTTCGTTGTTTCTGGATAGCAAGATTTATCACGACTTCATCTATTAAAAGTTGTTCTTTACATCTCATTGAGTTCGTTCGGCTTCCTTTCTGTTCTTCTGCAATAATATTGTTATTTTCGCAGTGTTGTTGTATCTTCTTGCTAATGCTGGCTGTGATGAGTTTGTAGTAGTTGTTGAGACATGTGATTGGTCTGTATTTGGCGGAATTCTCTGCATCACTGTCTTTGGCTTTGAGGTAGATGTTTCCTGTACATAATTCTTCTGGAAATATTTCTGGGTGTTGTATTATGGAATTGATTATTTTAAGTAATACTGGGTGTAGTGTCGTAAACTTTTTTATCCAGTAATTTTGGATTCTATCCGGTCCATGACATTTCCAGTTGTGGGTCTTAGAGATTATTTCTCCAAATTCATTCGCTGATAAAACTGGATTTTCTGTCAGTCTTTCTGCCTCCTTTCCTACTACACGTAGCCATGACGGATTTGGGTTATGAGTGGTCCTTGTTGACCATATATCTGACCAGAATTGTTCAACATTTTCTGTGGTTGGGGTGCTCCTTCTATTGTGCATTTAGTCTGTAAGTTTTTGTAAAATCCTTTTTCGTCTTTATTAAACTGTGTGTTTTACTTCTTCCTTGCCAAACTGGTTTTCTACTTCTTTAACCGTTTTGCATATGCATTCAATCTTTGTTTGGCGGTGTCAATATGCTCTTCTATAGTTCGATTTAGTGAATCATAATTACTGTGATGTTTATATCTAATTTTGCATTTCTTTATGTTTTTCATTAATCTTTTTCCCGTTACCTCTTAAGTATTGATTCATCCTACCTATATCTTGCCTAATGGTTTCTATTTTAGTTTTATGTCTTATCATCCACTTGGGCTTTCTTGGTATTTGAATGTTTTCCCTATTGCTGTTTACTATGGATTTTCCTATACACATCTCGCTGATTGTTAATGCTGCAATATATGTCACATGTTGCAAGTCTTTGAGTTCTTCTATTTGGTTTGTATAGTCTGGTAGGACATTTTCATTCATTAATGTTGTTAGTTTGATGAGCTTTTTGGTTCTGAACTGTTTAGGGATTGCAGGTAGTGTGTCATTTTCACTGTGGTTGTATTTTATGAGATTTTCTTCTAACCTTTCTCTGATTGCAATGATATTTTTGTTAGCACTGACTTCTAACACTTCTTCTCTGCTAATTTGATTTGTAACTGGTATTCCTTCTAATTCATTTATTGAACTCATCTGAGTCCTTTTATCTTGGCTTGTTTCAGATGTGGTTTCTGCGTATTATAGGTCAACTGATCTATTATAGTTTGTGGCACGGGTCATCGCTGTCTTCTTTCATTGAGAATGTAGTTTTTCCTATCTCCAATGTTTTGAGTTGTGATGTGGGTAAGGTTAGGGTAGTTCTGGATGAAACAAGTTCTAAGTGCTTCGGCATAACCACTTGTGTTATGAATTTCTTTCATAACCCGGAAATAATTTCTGACAATGAATTCATTCATGTCGTTGCTCCATTTGATTCTCCGACGTGGTTCTGCTGAATTGGGTCCAGGATTATTGTCCTGGGAAGCACGTCCAGCAGCTTCAGCCTTTTGGGATGTATTGTGGCCGTTCTGTGACTCATTTTGCTGAGCTTCTGATGGTTCATACGATGGGGGATCACCACCTGATCCTGGTCCAAAAGGAGGCTGTCCCCTGTTCACACCAGCTGTAGCCTCAATGGCAGGTGCGTCCGAGGCTTGACTTCTAGTTTTAGGTGCCAATGTCACTGCACAAGGGGGAGCAAACCCCAGGTGCAGGAGCTAGTATTGGTTCGCACCAGATATTTTATTTCCCTGGTACTCTCTATTTTTAGCGAGCGTTCCGTCATCCACCGCCTACGGAGGCGTCTGATAGGAGACTAACAACTCCTCCAGATTATTATTATTATTATTATTATTATTATTGTTGTTGTTGTCGTTGTTATTATTGTTGTCGTTGTTGTTGTTACTATTTTTCGTTATTGTTGTTATTATTATTATTAAATTTATTAATTTATATCATCAATACCAGAGGAAGTTTTGTTTTTCATTTTACTAATTATTTGAAGGACTTCTTCCTTACTAGTTTCCCTGATATACATTGTTGATGTTACATGAATATCATTTGCTAGTGGTAGAGCTTGTAGTGTAATAAATTTAAAAATAAATTTATTGTCATACAACAGTACAAACTGCATATGACCACGTGGAGGACAATAAACTAATTTACTCTCCGGAAGCAAGAAAGGGACCATCCCATCAATTCCGATCAAGGGCCCTAAGGCAGAGACGGAAATTATCTAGGAATTTCAGAAAAAATTCCTAGATAAGATGAAAAGTTAGCTACGAGTTATAATACTAATAGAATGTCAATATGTTTGTAATTTAACGCAAAATTCTCATGTACAAATTATTATCGAACTATAGATTACACTGAGATAACACTAAATGAAATAACACTAAATTCACAATTTATTGTTACAATAAACACGCCCCTAGACAAAGTCTAGATAACCTGTATAATTAATCCACCTCAACCCGAAGGAAAACCGGAGGAAAACCTGGGCCAGTATAGGGCAACAGAATTCATGTACACAACCATGTCAAAGTTGAGTACACATAAAACTAAATTAATATGAATCATAAGGCACAACAATCATGCACGGAAATAGTTTTTGAAATTGTTATAAGTTATTTAAAACGTACTACAGCAATGGCATGATAAAGTACAAGAAAGATTTAACTTTTATTAAAATAAATTCTTTTACATTGTAGAAGCACTGGTGTAGGAGGTAGTTTTTAACCGCGGATTTGAAGATATTCAATTTCATAATATCTTTTAAATTTTTGGGAAGGGAATTATATAGAACGATTCGCGAATGATACGATCCTTTTTGGCAAAGAGTGGTTGACACTCTAGGGCGATGAATATTATTCCTATTGCGAGTATTGTGTTCGTGAACGAGACTGTTTCGTATGAAGCATGGGTGGCACTTCAGTCATTCGGTCTTAACAAACAGGACCGTTTCATAAATATAAATGCATGGAAGTGTTAAGATATTTAATTCCTTGAATAAAAGTTTACAAGAGTTTCGGGGGGGGGGGNTATCCGAACTATCCTCTTCGGAATTCTGAAAGTTTGATTACTCTGAACGGAATTGCCCCAGAAGGTAATACCGTAACGTAAATGGGAGTAAACGTTTGCAAAATATACGCAACGGGAAATACATGGACTAACTGCGTTAACTAAGATTCGGAAGTGAACATAGAATTGGGTACGTCGGTGGATATAATTGGAGGACATTGATTTGGATATATTGAGTTCGTTATTTTACCTACTTCTGAGAAGTAAGAATTAAATAAATTTGCGATGTCCTGAGGATTTGATACGATTTTGCCATCGTTTAGAAGAGAAACATTTTCTTCGCGATTTTCAGAAGTTGATGTGTAAATTTGAATAATATTCCACATGACTTTCATCCGGTTGTTCGATTTTAGTACCTGCCTGTCGTTTTCCATTACTTTAACTGCATAGATTACTTTTCGAAGAATAGACTTATATTTACGAAAATAATCATGGAATTCAGGTGGTTGATTTTAGAGTTTTGATAGATAATATAAACGACGTTTGTGTTTTGAAGAAATTCTTATCGCTTGGGTGATCCATCTATTGTATTTCTTTGTGTTAATTAACTTGTGTTTTATGGGAAAGCTAGAGTTGTAATTTTTTAAGAATATATGGTAATGTTTTGCTTATTTTGTAGTTGGTTGGTTATGCCTGTGAAATGCTGGTTGAGTGTATTAGCAAATGGGGTCAACTATTTTGTTATTGTTTTGTATCAATTCTAAGTGTTGTTGTTTCTAGGTGACTTGTGTATTGGTTTGCTTAACAATATTACACATAGCTTTCATTTTGTTGGTACCTTTCTCTATGTATTTGCCATTTGTCACCTGTTTGTCTTTAATTATTACTTTCTTAAGCACTACTGTGTATTGTTTGTAGTATGTTGTGAGTTGAATGGGACATCATGGTTGTTTAGTTAACATACGGAATCTTCTCTTTTGTTCACAAGATGTTTTGATTCATATAAAATGTTCTTCTTGCCTAATTTATCCATTTTTGATATGTGTGCTTAATTTATAATTGGTCATTCAATTTTATACATCTCAGAATGCTCTTTAGAAGGTTCTAAATTCTTGTTATTTGAGAATATAAAGGATTCTTTGGTTCCAATGTAATTTCTTCTTTTGTGAAAGACCGGAGGATAAAATTTTTGAAGCAATTCTTCTGAAACTTCTGGGAATGTCACCATTTATATAAAAGTGACCATTAACTGGTAAAAACAATGTGAATAAAAGGAAAATCTTCATTAAAATTATGAAAATTAGAATATACATGCTTCATTACTCAGCTATTTGCTTTGTATTATCATATAGCTTTGACCTTTCACTAACTAAAGACTTCTTGTAAAGTGATTAAACCTTGTTTACTGAAATATTTAATCAATGCTAATCCAATTATGATGTTTTTGTTTTGCACTTTAATGGAGAATGTATTAAATATAATAAATATATTTATATTAGTAAATTTACTCATGAGACTATAATGGAGTACATCAATATTACATTTCATTCAGGGATGCACTCATACAGAGGACGCTAAATAGGCTCAAGTCTCTCCCCCCCCCCCCCCCCCCCCCCCNTCAAGTTCAGCATTATAATGCAAAACAAATTTTTTTTTAGCTTTATTGAAATAAGTTTATACTTTTCTGAAATGCATAGTAGAGAAATGCAACATTTTTATCATTATGTTGTCATTAAATAAGAAATGTATCTTAATCAAAGACTAAATTGTTTGGAGTTGTAATAATATTGATGGCAGCACAGGCAACACAAAAACTGTTGCTGTTTCTTTCTCTCTTGATACTGATATTTCTTTTAAGTTACTTGTAAGTTGATAATGAAACAATAAAAAAATTAGATTAGGGCAATTTGGTTTAGTCTATTGTTGCAATACTCAATTGATTAGTTTGAGTTGAGTTGCTTGAATGAAACATAATGATAATGAAATTTGAACAAAAAAACCTCCCTTTCAGAGATCAAAATGTTATAAATGGTTACTGCAGAAAAGTGTATGAAAAAGTGAAGAAAATAATAAAAGTTCTGTATAATATAAATTTTTGCAATTTTTACATTTTGTATGATTGTGTACAATTTGTTAAAAAATGAAAACAATAAGTATTTTATTATTGTCATTATTACTTCTTTAACAGTTATAGTCAACATTCTCCATTAGATTTCATATTGCTACTTCAAGAAGGGGCACTTAGATGCAAAAATTATTTTCTGGGAAGGGTCTTCGCATCATCCAATTGACTGGAGAGTATTGCATATCTCCCAGTTCCCCAGAGGTGGACCACCTTCTAGCAATAGCCTGGACTATATCCCTCAAACTTTCCAGGGAAGAACAATAAGCCACTTTCCCCCTCCCAAAAATAAATTCTGGATATACCCCTGATTTCATCTCTCTAAATCAATTACAGTTGAGAAAAAAAAAAAAAAAAAAATAGTTGGCCCTGCTTTAGAAGAAATAGTTTAGTTCACGAACACAACACTCGTAATTCATCATCCTGGCATGTGAACAACTCTTTGCCAAAGAGGTCCTTATCATTCAGGAATAATTTTGCATAATACCCTTCCCCAAAATCTAAAAGATATAAATAAATTAATCTCTTTAAATCTGTGGTTAAAAGCTTTTTAATGTGTCATTTTTTTCTATAATGTGAAAGAATTTACAGATTTTAATAAATGAAGTTAATGAGAGTTTCAATTTCCTAATAAATATTGTTTTCCACATGACTTCAGATGATGTAAGTGATGTTAACATCTCTTATACTTTATCATGCTATTGTTACTGTTCTCTAGATATTGATATAATTCCTTTCCCATGAATGTTGATTTTGCTCCCTTAGTTTATTTCTAACTGTACGCAACCTTGGCACGGTTGTGTACATTATCTCTGTAGCTCCATCCCAACCCGGGTTTTCCTCCACTTTTCCTCCGGGTAGTGGTGGGAATGTCATTAATACTTTTGTCTTATTAATCTCAAATTTATACTGCTCTTATATCTACAATTTAATTTGAATAATAAATGGATAACAGTAGGTATTTATTAAATAATTTCTTTTGTAAATATTAAATCTGCCACTGCCCATGGGCCCTTGATTGGAATTGATGGGATGGTCCCTTGCTTTTGTCCAGAGAGTAACTTAGTTTATTACCCCCATGTGGTCATACTCAGTTTGCAACTGCTTTTTTGACAATAAAGTTTATTTATTTAAAAAGAAAAAACAAAACTCGCTTCAAAATAAGATGGATGCAGAAAGCTAGGAACTAAGAAGGATAATCTATCTATTTATTTTGTGAAGTTTCCAATGCTTTAATAGCACACAATCTAAAAATACATTGAAATAATTTTTATGAAATAGTTTTTATGAAAATGCAGGAATATTTTAAAAAATATTGCAGGATTAATTGTACAAATAATTTAATTTTCAGTGTTGTATTACAGAAGAAAAATTACAACTTCTGGTTTCCAATCAGGAATTTCAGCCTTGCACAGGATTAAAAAGCACTTATATTTTTCACAGCTGTATTGTAGAATTAAAAAAATTTCGAGCAATAGAATGTTGCTCAAAACCATCAACCATTTCCATGTGTGCTATTGATTCTTAGCTGATTGTTAAATTATATTCAGAATATTGAATTCATTGATTTTTTTACCAGTCTTTATTTAATTTTCTGTAACATATTAGTCATAAAGTTAAGAAAGTGTCTGATCCCAATAAAACGAATCAATAGTGTTCTTCACAAGCAGCACTGGAGTGAAGAGGGTCAATAGCGCAAAAGCTGCAGAGTATTTGAAGAACACTTTCTTAACTGGTGATTCATGCAGCACTGAAAAGTGAGTGAACTCAGCTACATTATATTTCATATATTTATAAATATATAGCACACTGACAGGTGAAACCTGAAATTTCCATTTGATTCCAATATTCAGTGAGGCACTAGATTAATCTGACATATATTATGTATTGTGCCTTTTTAAATGCAACATTGCCCTCATGTCACTTTCTTATGCATTGTGTACTCAAGAGTTTTTCCCCTTTAATATTTACCTAGCAAATGTTGAAAATTATTGTTTACTATGCTCATCTGTGCCAGGGAGATGGAAACTCATACAATTGTTCTTAGATATAATTTGCAACATTGCAAATTTATAGTTATAGATATAGATATATTTTTGAATAACTCCACAAGGGCTGGTAGGTAGGTATCTGCTGTCAGTATAAGTGGGAATTAGTAATTTAAGTAACTTCATTTTTGGTTTTATTCAACATTATTTGTGTTGTTACAAAAACACTAAGAATTCAAAAGTTTTAAACAAATTTCCTGATTTATTATTTTGTGAGCACCTACGTGCTGAATGATTTTTATTTTCCTGTGATTTCTATGCTTCAGATACTAAAGTTTCATTGAACTTGGCCACCAATAAGAAAAAGTGAGATTATATTGCTTTCTTGGCGACATCTGAGCTTTGTTCTCAATAATCAATGAGAAAATGATAAAGGGGTAAGTGTTAATAATTTTAACACCCTTTCAGTAAGATATATTTCATGATGCAAAGTGTAAACATCCAGCATCTTCAGTTTTTAAAATACCAGAGTTTTATTGAATATCCATTATTTATTACTTTTTTTGTCAGTCATTTGAATAACCCACTATTCAAGCATCGTATCATCTTTGTAAAATCAGAAGCCTCTATTCTGCCTTGATTTTATTACAGCAATCTGTTAGTTACAAAGCTACAAACCATGAAATATACAAATTTTAAAACTTGTGGAAATTGTCATTATAGATGAGGTTTTGTGTCCTCTTCAGTGTACATACTACTAGGCAAATTTTTTTTCCAAGCAAACAATTTTATTGAAAGCATTTCATTGTATACATATAGCTATAGAACAATTCCTGATGTGGTCGTAACAAAAGTGCTTTGTGTGACATCAGAAAGGTAGATTGGGTTAAGCTGAAACTTGCATCAAATTGCCCCACGTTGCAAAATAGATGCATGTAATTTAGTGAGAATAAGGTTTGTTGTAGGCATACATCTTGAAAACGTGAACTGTACAGAAAGCATCCAGTCAAGTACAAGTACAAGACATATACTCTTTCACATTTTGGTTTATGTTAGAAGGAAGTTAGAAAATAATATCTATTCATATTATCAGTTGTCATAATACTTATATGATTCAGAAATATGAACCAATAGATACATATTCTATAGAACCAAAAATATTCATGAAAACACTAAAACCAGAAATGAGAGTTCATTTCATTAAAAAAATGTTGAATGTGTACATTTAAAAGTAGCAAAAGAAATTGTAAATAAGTACAAAATATGTACACACTGAAAGACTTGCCATTGAAAGTCATGCTGAATACAATCTAGTGCAGTTCTTTTGGTGTGGTTTTGAAAAGTCACAAATAATCGTGAGTTCATCTGCAAAAGGTGGTTTGGACTGAGGCAGCTTGTGTCTACACATCGGACGTCTTGCTGGTAGGTGCTTGACCTGGTGATGCTGGTCCACCGGAGCTCAAACAGCTGCCACTACCAGAGTCCTGGAGGCAAAAGGTTTTATTTCACTCTTTCAATGAAAAATTGCTTATGAACCCTAGTTTTTCACAAACTTAAATATTCAATGCAAGTTAAACATTTTGGTTGTTATTAAATACAATGGCAAAAATGGCATGTGTGAGGAGAAATATTTTATTTGAAATATTATTGAAGGATGGCCAAGAACGATGAGGTAATTTGTAAGAGTTTACATGTGAGTAAATACTGCTCAAATCTACATCAGTAAATACTTATTTCTATTGATTCCTTTGATTTGATACCAAGTACTTTTAGTATCTATCCATTTTATATGATACTTACCTGGAATCTGAAGGTACATTTTTGGATCAAATTGATTTTTACACAGCAACAGATTCTGACCAACATGTTGGTTCAAATTGAAGAGTTGGCCCATGACTAATAAAGAAAAAGGGTAAGCAATGATATTCATGCAAATAAACTATTAATCTACCTTCAACATGCTGTTTGTCTCATAGAATCAAACCCTGAAGAAGAATTGTTTCCACTTTGGACTGATCAGACAATTGTGATATAAATGGAGAAAAGTCTAATTAAAACCTTTCTCATACTTTTATTTAAAAACTGTTATAATTTAATTACAATCTGCTTCATTTCCTAGCATACATTTTTTAAAATTTAGTTTTGTTTTTTATTCAAAGAGAAGTAAACAAGTCAGTGTGATAAACTAATACCACTGTTAATTCATCTTTATTTATTACCTGTTTAAACCCAATTATTACTATGCTGTTTGGTTTTGAATACCTCCACCTTAAAATTTGTTATAAATAGCACATCATACTGAATCTTCATATTATTCCTGTATGATAAAGGTATGTAATGTTACATTTTAATACAAAATACGAGTTGCCAACTGTCTTTCCTCTTTTTGCTGGTTTTCATAGTACTAATGAACTGAGGATATTCTGAGATTGTAATAGAGGCGGTCAGGGAGAGTTGTGTCACTTTTGAACTCCATATAAGATGGATAATAAATGGTTTATGTTTTGGAAACATTCCTAATTTTGTAGCAAGATTGACGCCGTAATTGCTGGGCATTTTTCCTCACCGACTTTTTTCCTGTTCTCTTATGAGATGTCCTATCATGAGTTTTATTGCATTTTATACTTTTCATGCGTCCGGAGGATATCGCCCAGGTCATTCTATTAGCCGAGCTATTAGCTATGCTGTTTCTCTGTCATTCGTTCAAATTCAATAAATGTGATTTAGAGATAAAACTCGCTCGACGATAGTGTATATGCTATGCAAAATCTCTGTAACGTGAGTGCTAACCTGGCCTTGGTCCAGCTCGTCCAGGGACTCGAGTCGGGCGATTGGCGCAATCGGAGCGTCTCCGAAATCCCACGGTACGGTACCGCCACCGCCGCCGCCACTCGCGGCCGCCTCCGAGCGCAGTAGAGGAGCGGGTCCGGGCGTGGAGGCTGATGGCACTGGCGCGAAGGCTAGCGCGAAGGGCGGCGTGGGGGCAGCTTCTCTAGGCGCCGCCGGCCAGCCGGAGGTACCCGTCACCTGCACAAGCCAGCGAAAGAGCACATAAATAGGGCTCTGCTTTCGATGACCAAATAAATGTCAGAAAACGATAAAATGATCAGAACATAAAATCTGAACCAATAATGTGAACGAAAATGCAAATTTTAATTAAGTTTTCCTTGTTAGTGTTTTTGATATCGCATTTCCTTTTCACGATTGACGAGTTGGTGAACGAAAATTTTTTACCCGGAAACACGGTCTTTCAGAAATTTTGCGAGATATTATTTGACAATCATTAGAAAATAAATTCCTCACCTATTCAGACATACTTATTTTCAATGAGTCGCTTCATCTACACTGCATTCACACTGACAGATGTACCCAATGAAACAGGTACATGAAAGTGATTTGCAGTAGTTGAAATGGGCCGATTGCAGATCAGATGTCATTAATCATTGTTTATCTCCAATGAGAACCTTCTTTTTTGAAGTATAAGAATGCAATGTTTTATGTCTTACCATGTGAATGTTTTGTAAAATGCGAGTAACAAGCAAACTTTGTTTACACTGTTCTCACATTGATCGGACTGGCGAGGACTAAAATGTTTCAGAAGTGTATTACATATTTAAAAAATTAGAATGCGAAAATTCATCAAGTTCCGAAATAACTAAGAAAATGTGAAATGCCTTTTAAAAAATTATAAAAGCGTGTGTTAAGAAAAATAAATGAGCCAACAGTGGCTAGGAATAAAAATTCTACCAAATGACGTTCCATGCATTTCATTTACATTATTTACTCTATCATACACTACTTAATGAAATGTAGTATATAGATTTAAGAAAAGAAAATGAAGGCTGAAATTAAACTCTGCAATAAAAATATGACAATCACATTTCGTAAATGCAATTTGGAGAATATGGGGAATTTGAACGAAATTACATTAATAATTTATGGAACTCGACGTTTTACATATATCAGAGTAGAAATGAAACCAATGAATACCGAACAAATTTAATTTTTTGCTTAAGAGATTTCAAAGTATATTGATGACGTCCGTAGTTTCGTAGTAAAGAAAGCATGCACCAGCAAATCCTCCGAGAGATTTTCATTCTTGGAGAGAATACTCATAGAGTGCAATACATACGTAATAACTGACCTTTAACAGACATAGAAAATCTCTTCAGTGTCATGTATAAATCCGAAATTCTGGCTGGAATCCATATGCTGAGAAACGTAAAAGAAGAACGCATAGGTAAATTAGAAAACGTCATCTGCCGTCGGTGAAGACCGTTTAATGCCTCGCCTCCCCTGCCACCCCATTATCTTCCGTCCTGCAGTCTCGGTACCATGTTCGAGATGATCTTACCTTGGCGTCGAAGGCTGGCAGCGGGAGATCCGCAGCGCGGCTGCCTTTGGGAGCAGCCGCGGGCGCAGGGCGTCCATTCTGTGTCGACTGAGGTCCCGCAGCTGCGACGGCGGCCGCAGCGGCCAGGCGTTCCGCGTAGCCCTGCAAGCGCCGCGGGGGCGTCAGGGCCAGCGAGGACTCCAGCGTGTTGACGACCGAGGAAGGACCGAAGAGTTGACGAGGGGATGCGCCGGGATGACGTGGGATTGGAAAGAATGCTATGAAGCGAAACAATGTTTTGGAGGGGAATGGATGGACGTAGAGCGACGACGAGGACAATGCGAACACGAAGAAAAATAATGAATGAGAGATGAAATAGAGTGGGTGGATTGGGAGAAGACTTGTATTTCCTTGAACTGATGTTGGAGTTGTTTCGAAATTTACAGACGTTCCATACCGAAATGAGCTGGAGATGAATCTCATTACAACTGTATTGCACAGGGCTCACAGGTTATCGGAGTTACACCTAGTTACACCTAGATCGCAGTTACACCTTGATCGCGTCTACGCAGTTAAATGACGTAGTGGATCTCTGGCAGTGCTGGAGCTCTTCATAGAAGAACACAGTGGTCGTCATTCAGATCGGAAACATGAAAGAAGAAGGTTCTGTTGTGTTGGAATAAGTGAACATTTTTCTTTACTGCATTTATTGAAATTAGTTTACGTTCCGATCAAAATGAATTCGTGTTGCATTGCGTATATTGAATAGTTGTGCATTTGTATGTTATAATGGAAATTTAGCACAGACAATGAAGCATTTTTTAATATCCAATTTAGCTTCTTACTTTATTAATCATTTATCATTTTTATTGAGCAGTTAATTATTTTTTTGTTACATGTATAAAGTGTGTATAAAGTGAGTCTTGCTTCTGTTGGTAACAGGCGTAGTGTCAAAATAGGTGCATCTTGCCTGAATTTTTACTTATCTTCTGTTTAATTGATTCAGTCGAGAAGTTATAGTGTAAATATTCACCTTTTTAACAGACAATTTAGATTCATGAGGGAAATGAAGATTTGAAACGTATATGAAATACAATGCAATTGCTCGTTTGTCCATTCAAACTCTCTGGGTTTTTTTTCCGAATGTTTGCAGGGCAATTCACTGAACTTACAACAAATGAAAATGACAGAGGTGACTGGAAAACTACCCACCAATTTCGGAATCGGTCACCAACTATTCATCGTATATGTAAAATTCATTAGGGTACCTCGGTAAACTCAATGTTGATTCAAAGTTGTATAATTAGAAAGGTCATTACAACTGTATTAGGTTAAATCACCTGATGTTAACGTTTACTTTGGGGAAGAAAACTATATATAATGATATTAATTCCATGTTTCAAATATGTTTGCCATTAAAATAATAGTGTCCAGATGCGAGGGTCTGGTTCATTGATGGGCAAGTGTGTAGACATCTATGAGAATATCTTTGAGAAAATATTATATAAATATATACCTTTCCTTTTAATGGCAAACATATTTAAAACATGGAATTAAAGGAATGTTTCACACACCTTAAATCCCTCACAAATTTATTGAACATATCTTAAGTGAAGAGCTCATCCCATTGCCTCTGTCTAGTGGAGTCTACTCTCGTCCGTGCGTAGAAAACTATGCGTAATATGTAGGTGAGACAGAGAAGACTTTTCAAAAAAATTAAAGGACACATCTGCAAGGAAATACAACATTGTACTCTCACATCTCAACAACGGTAATTTGATGTAGTAAAAACATCACAATATTAGAAATGGAAAATAGATTTTCTGTTAGACATGAGGTACATTCACAAAATTCTGAAAAATCCAAATATTAATGTCCCGAGTCAAAACGTTCTTTACCTCCCCTCCCCCTCTTTCGTCTTGCTTTGGCACGCACTGTATTATCAGACCCTTCGCATTTTTCTGCTTCGCATCCCTCTGCCTCCCCCTCCTCATATGACAACTCTCACCATTGGAGAACGTTGATCGCGCCTCGGAGCATTTCTTGCCATTAGAAACCCTATCATAGGTACGATTCAGTTTGCTCTCTCCGTACACTTTGAATATTATTACATTTATCACTAATTAAAACTAGTAGACTTAGTATCTTCTCCATTAAATTTATTTGTATTGAGCGAGAACTCTTTGGACCGAATATCAGTCATCATTAGATCTTTACAGTACCAAAGTTGGTGGGAAAAGGGAACAATAACTTCGGTCTTCTTAAATGAAAATACCTTCACGATAGAATTCTGAACATGACAAAAATGATACTCGCGATATTAGGAGGCTAAATAAGAACTTCATTTCATACGAGGTACAATCGCTTCAAAGAACTAACAAGTTGTCTCTTTTGTGCTCCATGCGTTTCATTACATTAGAAACATCTGCAATATGTCTCGTTATTTTGGAGAGGATTTTGACTTTAACTCTGCAATTCTACTCAAGTTTCCGATCATTTTATGTTTAGAGAATACATAACTGGTAAGTTCTTCTTACTTACTGTAACTTACTTATTCTGTCTTGAGATATCTTTTGAATAATATTTGAAGGATTTTGCACATCCAGCTCTTTGCGTGGTGTAAGCTCTCCCAATGATGTGTTGTAGCAAGTTGTGTATTTTTACTCTCGAGGAAGGCTATACGAAAGCCAACGATGAAGGTGATCTGGAGTCTACTGGGTGGGAACGTGAGCTACGAGGTGCATCGAAGGGAGATGTGCCCGATTTCTATGAACATAAAGGACAATGCGATTAGTAGATCGAGAAGAAGGGGAACCGGAATTGATGGGACTGAGAGATAGAAAGACCTCAGGCACAAAAAGAGGTCAGGAGAGGAATGATGGGTTTGTTGTTTCTTTGACCAGAGCTTGGTTCTCGAGGGTGGCTGCCGAGGAGTTGAATAAGATTTTAGCACATGCAAATAGATGGAGGGTCACTATGAAGTGTTTACAGGAAAGACGGCGACGAGAAATGGATCGAACTGATACATGCTGAACGAGATACAACTTTATTCATAGTAAATGGGTGAGTCCGTAGATCCAGAAAATGTTCCAGACGAGTACGCAATGACTAGAAATAAGGCAAATTGAAGGATATAGGACGAATTGAGTCCTGAAATAAAAGTGTTGAGAGGGAGGGTGGCGAGTGTGTGACGAGAGCCGTGGGTGCGAACCGCAGATGGGTGCGAGTGTGGGGACGCAGTGGTCGAAGTGGTGCGGGAGAAGAGGTGCGGAGACGGGTCGCGGTGCGGGTGCTCACCTGCGTTAGATCGGCCGGCTGCGACATGCTGCGCGGCGGCCGGGGCGGACGCGCGCGCTGGGCAGTCGGTGGCGGCCGGGGCGTGGGGGCGGGGCCGGGGCGCGTGGGGGGCGGGTGCTGGAGGAGGGGCGGGGGCTCCACCGCCCTCCGAGGAGGCCTGCCGTCCAGAGCAGAGCGGTCGCAGCGCGGCGGGGCGAGGGCGGCACGCGGCGGCGGGGTGGAAGGATACGTGCGGGACACGAACATGCCAAAGCCTTACAAACTCATATTTCATCCCAATTCACTAGTGTGTTCCTTGCAATCCAAACAAAATTCTATGATTATTTACGAAGCCAGTATTTTTTGGTAACTCAGAATTGTTGCTTTGCGCATCTTTATCAAACTTAATGGAAATACTAAATAAAATTCGTAGAACCACTTACATAGTTTATTATTTTTGTGATTTGGAGAATTAACTTTTATCTTTTCATATCTGATTCAAGTAAAATTAGAGTTTTAAGAAGAGAATATGCTTCCCTTTATCTTCTTTCTCCATCTCTAGGTATTTTATAATTTGTATCGAATATATCTAAATCCCACTTGACTGAGATGCTGTCACAAACGCGAGAGCTGCGAGGACTAGAGGTCAACATGCTTCTCCACGAGTAGGGCATGCTTCTCTTCGAGAGGCTGGCGGCAAGAAAACATTCTGGACAACAATCATAGGAAAAACATAGGAAAGAGCAGCCATTGCAGGTCAAGTTGCTAGCTTCAGCGAAGGTACTCGAGAAACGAAAGTGTTTACATTGTGTTTGTGTTTCTTCGTCACGTGCTGAAAGTAGGAAATTGATCTTTGTTAATTAAAAGACGGCTGTATGTTGAGCTTTGTGTTTCATCGGGTGTGAAAGCTCTACTGATTGTAAATCGAGAGTAAAGTAAGGTTTCGAAACATTCTGTTACATTCTTCAAATTACCAAGCTGTTGAAAGAAGAAGCATTTGTTTAGCATGTTTTGTTTTACACAATTATTCCTGGAACAGTTATTTAAGTGAAAACAAGTTATTTTTAGTATTTGGAAAAACTTTTAATGGTAGATCAAGAATCTAAACGATGTAGTAAAAATACTTTCAGACGAATTTTTATTTACAATCTTAGCATGAATTAACGTTGTATGTTATATTACATATTACGAATTCCATGAGATATCTGCTGCTTTATGTCAGGAAAAATACAATGGGAAAGAGGAATATTGAACGTAACTTAAAATAAAACATATTTTAAATAAAATAATTTATTGAATGCGTGTTGACTTAATATTCTTTTACCAATTTTAAGTTGAACTTATTAAATACCTCCAACTATTCGCTGATCCATGTCTATCTGCATAAAACGCTATCCTTTGTATGAAATATCATTTTCAAAATTCGATTCATTCGTTTCTGAGAATTTTTATATTGGTATTGTTAACCGATGACGAGAAAGTTGTTTAACGCCCAGAATGTCCATTGGACTCATAGAGTCTCTTGAGTCAATGCTTTTACACTTTCTTCATCTACACTTTCCTAAAATACGGAGGGCAATATTACCCTTTACCGTACAGGTGTGAGGTAAATCCACTTATTCCCTACCTGAATTATTGATAAATTCATAGAATATTGTCTAAATTCCTTTCCTGGTATATTGTGAAACAATGAAAAAAATTCATTTTGTGGACACCGGTGAGACACCGGTTTTTAGCGTTATGGCGGGGTTTTCAGGAAAAGAACGATGATGATGATAATATAATTAATAATAATAATAATAATAATTTAATGTTAATAAAGCAGTTACTACTGCATTACCACATGTAGGACAATAAACATATTTTTTAACATAACTAATTTATGATAAAGGAACTAAAAAAGAAAGAGAATTGTGCCGTCTTGATCTCGGGTATTGTAAAGAGCATGATGAAAATGTTACCCTCCCACTCATTGAACAATAAACACAAAGAGATGGTATCATATATGTGATCATATAGAATGAAGAATGTAATATTAAATTGTGACACGTCAGAAATGTGTGAGTAACATTCCATAATACCAACAAACGTGGAAATAGCAAAAAGGGAATGAATAATTTTGTGTTCAAGATTTCACTTTAGATTGTGTTAAGAACGAATAAAGGTAAGTTTACTATTGCAATATTTTTTAATATTTTCTTCTTTTTCTGTAAAGTTTGTGAAAATGGAAACTCGTTCATGCACATTTCCAGTTCAAGAATATTTCTTAGGAAGATAGTGATGCTGAGAATTCTACAATTATTTTGCAATTCATGACTCCAATGTATGCTTAATTATCGACTAATACACGGTGTTATCGCTCGTGAGTCCACCAGACTAATTTCACAATTCTACTATGATGCCAAACCATCGAAAATAATTTAGAGGCGATATCTGAATATCGCGATAAAACCACGCGGAAAAAATATTTGCAACCAAAATTGGTTATTAATTAATTATTATTTGACAGTTAACTAATTAATTATTAAAACAAGCTCTTCTTTATATAACATAAAAGTAATAACAGAAATGGTATTATGAATGAGAACCTGACTCGACTGACTTCTGTTCGACACTGGTTCACTTTTAGATATCAAGTCACATCAGCCAGATTCTGGTTCAGTTTTAAATTATACAGAGGTACTGTTCATCATTTAAACAATGATTATCGTGTCCAACAATAATCGAATTCGGAAGTACATTATTCTCTTCCATACTTCATCATTAACTTCTTGTCTGTGCAAGTTACAAGCGACATCAGAAAACGTGTGTCAAGTTTTCCAAGTTGACCGATGTTTTATCTGTGTGGAATGATCTAATAGTTTCTCGTGAAAGCCCTCCCAAAGGAAGTCCATATTGCGTAGTTTTCCCTGAAGTAAGACTACTTGCTTTGCTTTACATAGTACCAATGCAGCGCCTCTTAAACTGGTCGTACCTCCACTTTTAGTTCACAGAAACTCTCCAATGTCCAAAATTGTATGAGCTCGATGCAATGTTCGGAATAGCTTGGGTGCGGGAGGGGATGCAATGCACACCGAATGGTTCGAGGTGGGAGACATGCCTTGATGATTCCATGCGGGGAAATGCAGATGACGCCATTGGCAAAATGGGCGAAGAAGGCGAGACTGAACAAGAGGCGAGATCATGGCAACAAAATGGCGAGACAAGACAAGAATGAGGCAGGCGCAAGAAGGCGTGGCGTGGCGGGCGGGGGCAAGGCGTAGGCGAGGCGGCGACGGGCAGCTGTACCTGTGGGTGACCATGGGCAGGGGCGGGGGCGGGAGCGGGGCGCTCGTTGCTCGTTCCGGTGGCAGCGGCCGCCCCCAGCGGGCAGTCAGTTCCGCCGCGGACTGCACAGACGGCGCTCAGCGGGCGACGCGGCGATGCGACCAGTGAAGGCGGGAGCACCCCGCTTGGGGAGCACCTGTGTCTTACCTGCCCTCCCCGCCTGTTGCTTCCACTCACTCTCCTTCCCTCAGTGCTACATCTCCCATGCTTTACTTAGTAGGGATTCTATTCGTGTTATTATTTCCATTTTCCCCGATGATTGGGCGACATCTCTTCAATATCCTTTTCAAAACCCTTCTGTCTCTTACTCACATCCATGTTTCTTCACCTTTAACGTTTTCCTTCTCTATTCTAACATCTCCCAATCATAGTCATCATCAATTAATTTGAGGGTTGATGTCAGTTAATTCTAATTAATATTATTGGGTCAACTAGGTCTAATTACAAAATAGGCAATTTCGCAGCATTATTCTATGGTTGTATTGTAAATATTTCTGACTTACTATGGATTCACTTATACCGGATGAGAGAGGGAATAAATCCATCCCTTTCTTTCAGAAAATAAATAAAATCGATCAATAATCAGAAAAATTAACAAAACAACGGAGAAAGATTACAATAAATTTATCTCATTCCAACGAGAAACAAAGGGAACTTATAATACCGTATTTTTCATGAAGAGCTCTTTCACTATTGCTCTGAACAACTAAAATCATTATTCACATTCCGAAGAGAACTATTTGAGCGTATTTTGTACAATTGGTTATCTTAATTCATGGAACTTAAAAGCCCTCAAAGACCACACTTGGTGTAGTATTAAGCTCTGGAGAAGCCAAAATCCCTAAATGACAATTTTGGACGAAATATTTAAGATATTGCTGAAAAGTTAGAACAATTTTTGATTGATAAATAGCATCACAAATTCAATTAATGACTTAAGGTTGTAGAAAATATTTTAGAGGATTGTGATGTTTTGATGGTCCAGGACTGTTTAAAGGTCCTCAACGGATCTATATAAGATAACAGAGTTAGATTTCCTCACGTTATAGAAATACATGGTAAATTAGTATAAATAAGCGTGCACCGCAGTTTTAAAAATGTTTATGAAACTAATTTCTTATTCCCTTCTATTATTATTACATATTTGTATACTTACGACGATTAATTTTTTTATTGCATGTTGAACAAAATGACATGAGCAGTATCCTAAAAATTGTATTACATTCTATAGTATATTGTGTGGCTTGATTGTTTGTGAACATGTTCAAGCTAAATCGAGTTGGTTCAAAATTATTCACTCTGCAAAGATCCATGTAGACAGTTATAAAAATACACGTAGGAGTTTGTCAGATACGGTATCATTGGAGGAAGAATACGGATGTGCGATCCTCTAACAAAAACTTAATAATCATTAAACAAACTTAAAATCGAGAAATGAATGAAGCTTCTTTTGAATTAAAGAGGATTTCTGTCAAAATGCTACTGAGCCCTAACCTTCCTTTCTGTAAAACGAATGTTTCTTTTCCGTATATTACATTTCTCCGTACATTACAATTTTTTTTACAACTTTACCCCACTTATTTCTGCTCTTATTAACCTTAATTCCTTTCAATTCGTACAATTTTGTAAATGTAAGAGTGATAAGTAAAACTGTAAACCCCGAAGAATAGAGGAAGTTCGGTATTTCACATTTCGGAGTTTTAGGCATTCGTAGAAAGAGGAGGACAGTACTCCGGCAGCATCGGTTTCAGAGAATGACCCAATAATAAAACAGGCAATGGTACTAGACGTGTATAGACGTTCCCGGACCTCATCGGGATATGGACTCTAACCGCCCAGCTATCAGCTCAACAACTGAGTTTTCGTGTTCCAATTATTAGTAGTTGTGCTTTTGAGTTAAAATGGAATTTTACCATTTATGCATTAGTTAAGATTGCCTTTATCGATTTATAATAATTATTAAAATGATATATAATCGATAAACATTAAGTACAAGAGGCTGCATGTTTAACATAAGCTTTGTGAATTGTTATCTATCTCGAATTACTTTGAAATTAATTATTTCCTTCATAATTTAACTTGTTTCAATGAAAAATAATTTAAAATGTGGTAATCCCAATAAGAAAAATAAAAATAACTGTTGTGCACTAAGTAAAACGAAAAGCAATATATCTTCTGAAACAGTTTAGATTATTTCACTTGCGATATTTATGAGAAACATAAAATTGTAAACGATGTTGAAAATACTTCAAAAAGAAACAGAAAATTGACTTTATTTATATAATATTTGCATAAGTAAAAAATACCACAATTTTCTAATATTGTTTGATCGAGTATGGAGTAATCAAGACTTTTGTAAAATCCTGGTTAACTAAACAGAAACTAAGTTAACTGATGAAGGCTCTGTTATGATGTTCATTTGCAATAATACTTAATTAAATTTTCGGAATAAAATTTGAACTATTGTAAAGTTTTATTCCCGAACATGAAACTTCTGATTCTCATTTGATTATTATTTGAAGCATTCTTTCCGGAAAAAAATAGGCATTTATCCTAAAATCCTAGATTTAGTCACGAATAAGCGAGTACTATGTCTCGCTTTTATAATAAGATTTGAGACCATCAAGCGTCACAATTCCTCTAAAAAGAGTGAGTTCCTTGTTTCAAAATGTGATCGGAGTACGCTCTGATGGCGTGGAGGCATGACCCTCGTCTCACCTCACGCAAGTCGGGCAGCGCAGTCGAAAGCCCCGACGACTGGGAACCCCGCGCCGGCTGCAGAAGCGCCAAGATCAGATGGATGTCACTCGCCACCGATTGCTCCAGCTGCTGCAGTTGTCTGCGGGAAGCACACAAAGCTCGTTCAGGTCTTACGGTAATATGAGCGTGCCAGGCACCAGTCAAGCACATAACTATGTATTTAACATTCAATGGTTATTATATTCATTCTGTTTACAGTAAAAATGACCATCTTAACTGATATTTATGAATTAGTGCATTAAGAACTGCGAATCTTTAGTTATAACGTTGTAATTGAAACAATGTATTTGAAAAAAGGTCTCTTGTTTGACTATAGTTTTCCGACAGCTTTCAATGAATAACTTTCTTAATTCGAAAGACGAGGTAAATTTCGAACTGTTCTTTTCTGTATTAAATATGTGACCCGTGAGATAGTTTTCTACATAATTCCATTCGAAATGGCTGAAATTTATTGAAAAAAACTGTCCAATCAGAGGCTTTGTCCTACATTGCCCGCACAATTTCAAGATGGTTTTATTCAAATATTAGCCTCTTAAAGTTCAAATTTTTACTAGTCGTGTTGGTAGATTATAGTTTTTTCCTTCACCTAAAAAATTCAGGGCATTCAAAAATAGTCACCAGGTCGCTCATACAAACTTAAGAAGTTAGTCATGAAAGACTTGGTAATTCATTTACAAGGACAATAAGAAAACTTAATCTCTACAGTTCTCAGAGAAAGATTGTGAAATGAAAGGGAATGGATGCGAAGTTTCATGTTATATTGCCATACGTTGCTTTGTTACGGGAAGTTTCAGAGAGCTCAAATAAGTCTATCCCCCAAAAACCTTTCCTGTGCAAAAGGCCAAATCCGAGTAGTAAACAGGACAACCATAAAAAGAAGTGAAATCGTCAAGTAAAAGTTAACTGTGACAATATATAGAGGAATGTTTCTGATCTAAATAAACAACACTAGTCTTTATACTTAATATTTGATCATTTTAACTCATTCCACAGTTTGTAATGTAATTTCATATTCAAACTTGGTTGCTTTGAAAAGTTGAAACGTAAAATCTGTAGAAAGCAGTTAAATGCCAAGATGAAATGACATATACTATGGAGTGAGTTAACATTATCTTGTATTGAATATGAGTTGTGTTTAATTTGTTCAGAAACATTATTCTGGCTATTCATTATTTATATAATTTTCATTACATTTCTGAAGGAATATTCATGATTTCACCGATTTTAAGAAATAATGACAATTATTGGGAGATTTTTTTTTCTCAAAAACTCAGTATTAGTATGTACTATCATTCATAGCATGTTATCCCTGCATGGAAAATAGTGAAGCAACCGTCTAAACAAGAGTACTACGCGGATTGCACAGCTCATTTCTCCGTATTCACGCAACACTGTGTTTAGGTAGTAATGAGTAAAGTCAAATAATTCAGAAGTATGATTATCTCGTTTCCTCACATTTAAATTACTTTGTATGTTGGATTAATAAATAATAATTACTAGTAATTACAGTCTCATATATTCCAACCAAAAAGTTATTTATGAAGAAACTAATGTAAGCAGTGAACTCGATTGACTCCGTTCGTAAGCAGCACGGCACGCAACAAGCCTGTATGCCCTTGGCAATGGTTAATAGAACGAAATTCGTGAACAAAAATTTAAATACTTCTCTAGAATATACGGTGACCTTTAAAAATGTATACATAGGTCTACTTAAAAAATATATGGACATGGAGATACGCTTTGCGGTATAGATTGCAACTTTGATATTAATGTAAAAGTAATGATAATATAAAAGTTTCAGCTAAATTTCTTTACTGTAATTGATATGTACCATCATTCGTTAGTTTAATGCTGTATCATATTATCAAAATTCTTAAATATATTCACAATATTTGAGAAACATTAATATGCAAAGTGATTCTAATCTCCTAACGAAGTATTTGAGAATCTATCTATCAAAATGCTCAATGAAGTGACACTATTCTGTGGACAAATTGAAGAAAACTATTAGAATATTATCAACTAGTTAAATTGCACTTAAATATATCAAAATGGCTAGGAAATGTCGCAAATATCAAATTCTTGAGATTAATAACTAAATAGCTGATACTAAATGAGGTTTTTGAGAGGTCTAATTTTCTTCAATGAATTCACCTTCTTTATACTGCAGACGTTTCGAACAAATTTATTGTCTTCTCTAGCAATTGAAAAAGGGGTGAAAGGCAATATTGCGTTGAAGAATAGGAATGACCTAGGCAACAAACTGTCCTCTTAACTTAAAAACCCAATCAATAAAGAGGAGAAAAATAATGTAATCTATAAGGTGGTAATCTATGTAATCATCCATTGGATGTACCAAGACTTATGTAGGTCAAACATTCCAAAGGCTAAAGAAAAGGATGTATCAACATAAAGTAGATAATAAGAAACTATCCCCAACTGTGCATTAGGGAAGCATGCCCACAATACAGGGCATACTTTTAATTTTAATGAAGTAACCATTCTTGACAAAGAACCGGTATATATAAAAGATTGGGAAAGAAATGATATACATTGTGAAAGAAAATGAAAACTCTGTAAATATGAAAACAGGTGTGATCAGCTTAGTTCCATGTATACTAATATATTTAATAGGAAATAATGTTTGTACTAATTTTTACAATTATTATTTTATTTACAATTGTTTATTATTATTATTGATAAAAATTTTGTATGTACATTATGATTAATATGTATATTTTCTTTATGTAAATATGTATCATAATATTAAGGTAATATTATAAGGTTGGTACTGGCAAATAGTAACCAATAGTAACAAGGCGGTAACACTGAGTAATGTATGTAAACAAACACATATGGTGTTAGAAGCTAAAGAATGTGCGAAATGGGAAAACGTGCTTGTAACTGGTCGGTGGTAGTGAAAATAAAAGATATGAAGAAATGTAGAGAGTAGTGAGGAGTATTATGTGTAAAAGACGTTAAAGTATTTAAGTTCAAGGTATGTAACATTATTCTAGACAGTTGTGAATAATTTTAGTAGATGAAATGACTATAAATCTTGTTATTCTTTTTAGCTCTGAAGAAGACAAATATGTTCAAAACGATGGCTGTACAAAAAAAGTGAATTAATTGAAGAAAATCTGAACTTCCCTCAGAAACTTCCGTTATATAGTGTATATAAAGGGTCAATAACGAAAAGGGAAAATTATATAATTGGGTTATGCGGTTATAATTTATAGACAATCAATTCACTAAACATCACTTTATTAATAAAATGCATGTTCATTCACGTTTCGACGGCGATCAGTATCTTTATCAGGGTAGCTATAAATTAATGTACAAGTTCAAGTTACATTAATACATGAATAATTAGTAAATACTACTCATAATTCCTTCTTTCACAATTTTTTCAATATAGTTACAGTACAAGAAGTGTTCATTTAATATTATTACATACCTGTATTATCATTTCAATACAAATTTCAATCTTAATTTTCTTTTCAATCTTAATTTCTGTCAATTATCTTCGGAATGGCAATTTTCTCTCAAAACTGAAGCAGGCTACCCATACAGTCAAGGGGATGTTTGATAGCACACTAGAAGTTCGTTATCTTTTCACAGCGTGTGATTCGCTTACCTGCTGAGGAGATCGATGCGTGCACACACGTCGGGTTCGTGTGTGGTGAGGCGTCGGGCTGTGGGGGGCGGCGGCGGGGGTGGAGGCAGGTCGTTGAGCGCAGGGGGCGACGGCGTCGTGTAGTAGGAGGATCCCGTGGCCTGGCTCACTGCGGAGGCGGGCGGGCCGGGAGGTGCAGCTGTGGCCATCGGAGGCTCTCGCCGCGCGGCCGCCGCCGCTGCCGCTGCTGGTGNGTGACGGAGCTCCGACGTGCAGCGCCGTCCCAAGTAGGGCGTCGACGTCCCTAAACCTGCAGACCAACGCTCTGCGCGTGTTGATTCAATGCTTTCAGCTCGCGGTAGCGGAAGAAGCATTGTGGCTCTAATGTAGAGTCACCAGGAAATTAACAGACACCGAACATACAATCTCAAGAAACAATGTTTTTGGAGAGGAGATTTGAGCTGAGCTTTGAGACCCGGTCCTTCCAAACATAATTCGACCCGGTACTTCGTCTCAGTTTCTGATTATAATATTAATTATTCTACTAACGCCTTGAATTTTTCTTAAAATATCTATCTTACAACCTTTGATGTGGACTTTTTTCCAATGATCAGATACTTATCAGCTATTAAAAATATAATATTGTGGAACCTGTTTGTGTTTCTGCTTTTTTTCTTCATTGTTATGGTCTTTGTTCTGTATGTGCAATGTGTTACAGTCAGTCACGTAGTCTTGGTTCATGTTTATATACACATTTGAAGATGGCTCAAAGTGAAGTTGATACAGTGTGTTGAAAAACTAAAATGAAAAGTTTACGCCAAAGGTCGTAAGATAAATAACATCGTTTCTAATACAAAACATGAAAGGTCATGCCAAATTGTCTGAGTTTCGACACTTAATACTATGACAATAAATAAATAAACTTCCAGATAATCATTTTGGTTGAACTTAGATGTACTTACACATGCAATTAACTTTTCATCCCAACATTCTCCAGAAACTTGTTTGATAGCTCAAATATGCGGTGATATCTTCCAAATTTTATACTGATTTCGATTTTTGTAGCGAGAACTTTATGATACATCGAGTAGTTTAAGTTATTTAGCCGGAAGCGCATTGCACACCTGACGGAAAGCTGTAGGCTCCAGGTTTGAGCGGTCGCTCGTCACCGAAGTCCAAGTGCAGTGGGGAAGACGCGCGACACGCCTTCTCCGCGCTGAACTCCAAGATGCCCCGGCCTGCGCGCTCGCTGCAACACAGGCAACACGGGTGGTTTCAGGATTCATATATTGTTTCAAATAAAGAATAAGGTAGCTGCAACAGTGATAATTGGGGTTCTATATCTTGCGCGAGGCAGAAAAAAATTCCGAAGGAGGTATATCATTTGCGCAAAGCTAACTAATTTCCTCTCCAGACACGATGCCTCTTGTGCGCGGTGGTCAATCTGTTTATGCTTCGTCAGGGGTTATTTCGAAAGAAAAATCAAAGTTGTCTTTTTAAGGTTATAGGAGTCATCAAAAGTAAATAGTCCAATCGCAAGGGATTTAGGGCCGATTTCAAGAACCGCTGCGACGAGCGCTTCTGCCTGGAATCGGACGGATTTTAAGAACAGCTTCCGGGAGATGGGAGGCTGTCGATACCTGCTGACGACCGCGACGCTGCTAGTAGCGTGTGTCCGGAGCTCTCAGATAGCTGTCTGGACCAGAATTGTTAGATGTTATGTTCGATTTTCTCAATTTTCCTTTTATCACCGTTCTTCTTGAGCGTATTCCGCTTCGTTCTACTGATTTTTTTATCAAATCGCTAGTATCAAATCGTTTCCAATTCACCCAAGATCAAAATCGTGAACCAAACGAAAAAACAAAGAAAAATTGCAGTAATCGTTATAGTAGAGAAAACACACAACACCCCTCATAAGTTTAACAGTAGCCATATAAAACAGGTGATGCTAATATACTCGAGGTACCATGCTCGGGCGCTATGACAAAAGAAGTACAAAATTCGTCTCTTCTGCCAACTTATTACCTAATTATTAAATTCACATACAAAATTAAAAAAGAAATTACAAAATGAATTTGTCAGTTTCATTTGTACTACTATGTATTTGTAACTCTAAACCATGAATCATCTCCCAATATTTGTTCGAATAAACTATTTAAAAACTCAAAACAAAAGAAATAATGCTGGCAAAACCAAGATAGCTCCCCCAGACAATTGCCGAGTTGCCGAATAGTACAGCTGGGTGACTGCTTCCTGGAAGTGTCCGAGAAGTCGTTCTTAAAATGCATTTGAGGGAGGTATGCCAACGGAGCTTGTGGCAGTGCCCTGGGTGGTGCGTGCGGGTTAGATAAGAATTCTGGGGATAGTTCTTAAAATCTGCCCTCAGTAACCACGGAACGAGAAAACAGTAGGAGGATGAGAGCATTCAGACGCGGTTTATTAGGTATTAATATGACACCTGCTGCGTAACAGAGGTCCCTGATACGATATGTGCGGATAAGATAGATATGCGGCATGATAACGAACTACTATTGTAATCTACTAAATCGACAGTGTTTAGAACTATCCACTTCAAAAGTCCATGTAACTGGAATACATATAATAGGATACATCAATCATGACGGGCTAACATTCATTCCTAATTAATTACTTTTTGATTTCTGCAAAATAAAATTATTTACCATTAATATTAAATAGACTGAAATTAACGTTCATATTACTGATGGTAGCCAGCACAGTAATAATTATCGGCGCAGAAATTTCTTGTGTGAAAGAAGTGCTTAAAATGATTCATTACGAAAACTATAGTACATGCATCAAATTATTTTTTCTGTGGTTGGGGAAGTTGGGGTAATAAGAGACAAAAATAATTTGTTAATTTACAGTATTTCTCTAGAGCTTTTGAAATAAAGACCCCACATTTAATCAATAAAAAATGGACCTCTACCTTCTTTTGTTGCATTTTTTAACAACATATTTTGTCAAAAATTGTTTTTGAATAATTTTTGTCTCGTGTAACCCCTTAAGAGGTAATAAAAGCAAGGTATCTTATTGCCTGTATGTAGAAGTACAGTAATGGAAAAATCAAGCTAGTCTACAGGAGACCATCTTGAATAAGTCAAATTTTTTCAATTCAAAATTTCAAAAAAATATAAACCGAATACATGATACAAAATAATTGAAATAGGCATTATATTTAAAATAAATGTTTAAAAAATTCAAGAAAGATATTATTGAGAAATAAATCTTTTGTCACTAATTGCTTTAATTATTTAAAAGTTTTAATCTAAATGATGAGTCAGTGATAGGTAAACATTTTGACATTTCCTATACTAATTTTTAACTTAATATTTAATTGGTCGAATTTATATATTTGTTGCTTTTACAGCAAAAAGAAGAACCACTTAAAACCATATTCTTTGTTATTGTCACTTCAAATATCACTTTTTAAGTCGATTCAGACGAATTTTCACTGCACTACCCAAAGTAAGCAAAACTGTTATTTCTTATTACCTCAGCACTGCTATTTCTTATTACTCCGTTAAAAATTAAAAATGGGTTAAGAAGAGCACAGCAGCTAACGTTATTAAACCCATAGTGGTCTTTACTCTGATAGCTGTCACTTGAAACATATTGCTTTCTATTTTTTGTTTTTCATGATGTGCAATTTCTTGTCTCACTAGCACTGCACTACCACCACGAGCAGTGTTACTGGGATGAATAGTGTGATGTACATTGTATCCTCTTACTTAAATAGACGATTGTCTTGTACAGTGAGTTTCTGATATGAGACCTATGTCAATTGTATGACTGCTTAGTGCTACAGCTAATTCAGATAAGTGTTGTGAGTTGCCGTTGGAGTTCCAACACAATATTCTCATATTACTAGCCGTTTTGTTTCCTAGAAACACTTCCCTTTATTGTTTTCTTCTAAGTTTTCAATCTTTTGCGTTAATGTTGCTATTGTTTTTTCCTGTTTACTCAATTTATCCAAAATAAGTTGAAGCGTGTGATTTATTTCATTACCTGCCTTAGAACTGTTTTCTGATATTTTGTTTTGAGGCTGTCCGTCTTTGAGATTTTCTTCCTCTTTACCTAGGGGAGCTCTGCCGTTTTGCACCACATCGGAATAACTCTGTCATTAATTTTATTCGATGTATCTCCTTGACGTCTGTACGGCGGTGATCTTTTACCTTGTGTAGCTCTGTTTTCTAGATTCTGTAATTATTTTGCTACAGAACATCCCCGATAGTTTGTAGGGTGTTACTTTCCACAATTATGGCACTTGGGGGGTTCATTTTCAGGTTTCTTACAATTTGCAGTGAGATGTTTTCCGGCACATTTGACACATATCGGATCACTGCGACAATATGCTCGTGTGTGATCCCATGACTAACAATTTTTACACTGTGGTATAAACTTTGATTTTCTCAGTGGGAAAATTGACACTTTTATTCCTAGAATGTCTGTTGTTTTGTAGATTTTATTAATATCTTCATTTTTATCAAATGACAGCATTAACACAGGAATAGGTTCCTTAGTCCCACAATTCAATAAATTTGTAGTATTTTTTTTTCTGCAAATCCAGAATAATTTGTTCTGGCTTACAAGATGTGTGGAGTTTTTTAGCAATAACCTTGAGAGTTCTATTCTATTTATTTCAAATAAAGACCATTAAAAATTTTCCTCTTCGAGGATATTAACGGCTGTCCTGTATTGTTCAATTGTGTGGACATTTAGTTTCAACACTCTATTGTTTAGCAGATCTACTTTATATTTATTGTGTAAGTTATCGTTGCGAGTTTCATAGATGTATTCGTATTGTTGTACCTTGTATATCATGTGGGGGTTTATGAACCTTATCCGATTATTTATTCACATTTTGTTGCTCTCTCTGAACAGTGGGTTGTTTAGAAATTGATGAGTCAGTAGAATTAGGAGGGAACTCCATCTTCCTTTTTTTGTTTCCCTTATTCCTCTGAGTGGTCCATTCCGTTTCCTTGAGAAGTTCTTCGTCGTCCGTTTGATGCGCCGTACTTGTATGAGGGTTTGAATCCAACACCTCATCTTGTTTCATTAATTTAAATTGGTCAATTTCTGTTCTCATCTCACTAATTTCTTGTTTTAATAATTCTATTTCTTTTATGTAACTGTCTCTTTCATGTTTGAGCTGTTACTTTCTCAGTTTTCCTTGGTTATCGTGCAGTCAATGAACTCCTTCGAAATGGGTTTTCTTCAAGCAGTTGGTTGACCTCCCCCAGAATCCATGAATTCAGTCCCCGAAGAGAGTGGATTATCCTGATTTCCTGGCTTACCATCTGGGGTACTATTTCCAGATAAAGTTTTCTCCATTACTTGTGAAGTCTGTAACCCTATGCAGGAGCCCTAATAACACCATCTGGGCTAGATGGATAGAAGAATGAAAGAATTCGTCTAGGAAAGGAAGGCATGTAAAAGTGAAAAGACACCCTAGGTTTTCGCAACCTAATCGTTTCAGGGTCGAAAAGAACAAGAGTTCGCCAAGAGAGGTCAGATAGGAAAGGTAAAAGAGAGGAACCTGGCACAAGTAAGTGGAAGAAATGCCATGTTCAGCTCAGGAACCCATGGTTGCCATCCACGTACTCACTAGATGTAAGTCCTTGGGATTGAAATAATCAAGAACATTGAGATAGTCTTACTGTGATGACAAAATATTCACTACTTTTCATCATGTGTTCGTCGACTTCTTCACAAACCAACATGGAAAAAATGTATTTATTTATGCTGTGTTCCAACACGTGCAGATATATGATAACTTTGGAAAGACTAAAATGGTGACGAGTCACTTTGACGTGGATAGAAATAGGAAATGATTGTGCAAAGCGAACGGGTGGTTGTAGCGGTCCTGTGATGAAAGCTCGCGGGTTTCATTCCGGACTCGTACTCATTTTCATCTTGCTAAAGTCATTTCAAGTGAAAACATTTCCTGTAATTTTCGCGGAATAAAATGAAGAAATTAGTGTATTTTAGATATTGGTCCCGGTGATGATCCCGGTAGGTGCGACCTTGCGAAAGCTCACGGAGAGTTCATATCTGGCATACGTCTCGAGTTAGTCGTAGTAACAACAATGCTGACTTTTCGACCAATTGGCGGTGGAAAACTCAGCATTAATGTTACTACATCCAACTCAAGAAGTATGCCAAATATGAACTCCCCGTGTCCTTTTGCAAGGTGGGCCTATATAAAAATCCACAGGTTCCTGGACTATATTAGATGTTCCTTCTTTTCATTGTGAATATTGCACGCAAACTCACTACTCTGAGCCATCGTCCGAGGAGTCTCTGCTTTGGGAGCCTGCGCTGCCGGCCAGCGCTGCGTGGTGAGGCCGTCGCCTCGGTGGAATGAAGGCACACTTGCGCACGTCGGACTCGCGGTCCTGCGAGCTGGAGCGCGACGCCAGACCGGGCCGATGGCGCGCGGCCCGCGGGTCCACGCCCGCCAGCTCCTCCTGTGGGAAAAGAGCAGTGCACCTTAGCGAACACCTTTGCTTTGCTATAAATGCATACAAACATACTGTTCTTGCAAACAGGTAATTTCATGTGAAGTAGGCTCAGCAATTAACGCCCACTCCACAGAAAACATGGCGCGCGTCACGGCTACGCACATACATACATTGGAACTCACTAGATCGAACGCAAATCGCTCGTACCACCAAGTGATGCACTTCAAGGACCTCTTTGACACAATCTTTTTTTATAAAAAAACAGTCATGATGCCATTTTTTATAAAATAAAATTCTGAACTGAAAAAATGTTAAAAAACAATTATAACGGAAGTTTCAAGTTACGTTACGTGTGTTAAGAGGTGTCATATTTCTTATGTTTAGTTTTTATTTGTTCCATTCCTTTTGTATTAAAATAAACAAATTTGTAGTACGTGACTTATGTTTTATAAGATTTATAATCCTTATGAATGTATTTTTTTGTCCAGTACCTTATTCATCGAACGGACGGTTAACACACCGTTTCAATTACTCCCAAGACAATGTTTTAAAAATGTGTTATTGACATGAAAATTATAAGTAGTTACACTTCACAACTAGTATTTTTCAATTCATTGAATTATGTTAAATCTTTCTAGGGAATTGCATATTTCATTTCAGTTTAAAAAAAGTCAGTAAATATTTGCCTAGGGTATCTGACTTCAACTAAGCCAACATTTCTTCTTCATCGGGGCTTAATTCACTGATATGCGACTCTCGCATCATTATGTGCCCCTCAAGAGCTCCCTAACTCAGATCACGCAACAAACATCTGAACTCCATTGTACACTAAAACTTCCCATATATATGTTGTAATGATGTGAGGGTCGCCTACACGCAAGAATCGTATGCGTATTATTGTCATGACTGAGAATATCCCTTCCATTTTTAAATTGAATGTAAAAACGCTCTTTACTAAAGTATAGATCAACTGTTCGCAAAATCGAACTTGAATTCATCCCTCTCATTTGGAACAATTTTTGGCATAGATAACTACATTACGAGCAACTTTTGTGATCAGTTGTTCAGTCAGTCGTTTAAATAGGTAACAAGGTTTAGTTATAATAGTTCCCCTCCTGTTCTAAATTGACTTGACCTTCATCCATGTCGACCTTTATCCAGAGGTTCACGTTCTATACACCGTGATTTACTTTCTGTATCGTCTGCAATCAGTCAATCATAGCCCAATTATTAATTTTCGTTCGTGTTTATTCAATTTTTACTTGTAAACTAATGGTAAACTGTTGAATACAGATGTTTATTGACTTTTGGAGTGCTTTGGGAGTTCCGAGTGCTTTGGGTGGTGATGAATAGCAGAAATAAAATGTATACCCTGAGAAAACCTGCCTAAGACACCATGGCAAATTCCACATCCACATAATAATCCACATTATGATAAATTTTATTTCAGTCTACCGAGCTTTGAACCGCTGATCCCAGATATTATAGGTGATCATACGAACCGTTTCACTATGGGTCATCCTCCATTACGGAAAGAAGGAGGGGCTCATAATCCGGAGGACGAGAGGTGGAGAGAGAAATGATGCACATGATGAAGCAGCACACATGTGGGGGAGGGAAATCACGGCGGAGAGTTAACTCACGTCTCGCATGTTGAAGGTGATCTCCAGATTACTGCTGAAGCTGTGCGCGAATTCCGGGTACAGCTCGAGCACGTCGAGCAAGTCATCCCGGTGGATCTTGTGCAAGTCGCAGTAGGTGAGCGCCCGTACGTTGCACGACGACTTGCCCAGCGTGGGATGCAGGCACGGGTTCTCGCCAAAGATGTCGTCTTTACCTGGGAGAGAGAAGAGCGCAATTCAATGTCCATACCAATACAAAAGACACCATTATCATTTAAATAACGAACTTAGTAGAGAGCTAAGTGCACGTACATGTTCAAATCAGAAAAGGGTATTCATTTGTATTTAGTATAATTTATAGTTGAGCAGAGGGCCCTTGCGCTTTAATATATATCCAGGCATTTTCACTCAACGCACGAGTATATAGCTTTCAGAACAAGTTACAAAGATAAAAATAATTTATTGATATTTTTCTAGTAGCATACATTTAAGTAAATTATGAATTGAATATTACTATGTATAGCATGCGTATGGCAACAGCAATGAGTGCCATCGATTTGCAAGAGAAATCAATAGTTATAGTAAACTTTAGAGATAACAGTACGAAACGGTTTGGACAAAATATACTGTTAAAGTAATGATAGTCCTAAGATCCTGATGAATGTGACACGTTCGAGATGTCTTCTCAGAACTTTTAATTCATTCCTCCAATGTCTATTTAATCGATTAGAACATATTACTTTTCATGATATTAGAGATATAAAGGAGTACATGGATTTAAACACAACATTCGTTTTCATCGACATTGTAGGTTATATACAAATATTTATGAAAAATTAGTAATGGTTTGACTAATGCTGTTTTGTAAGCTCAACAATGGTTTAGAAAGGAGTGTGAGTATGATAAGTATAAAATGAATACGAGGTTAAATGTATCGGAAAAATCGCGAGCAAATAATTTGTTCCATTGGAAGCCAATTCATTTATATAATAATAATAATAAATTTATTGTTAAAATAGCAGTACAAATTGCGTATGACCACGTGGAGGACAATAAACTAATTTACTCTCCGGAAGCAAGCAAGGGACCATCCCATCAATTCCTATCGAGGGCCCTAAGGCAGAGGCGGATAAAAAATTTCAGCAAACATTACTAGATAAGATAAAAAGTTCGCTACGAGATATAATACTAATATAATATCAACATGTTTGTAATTGAACACAAAAAAATTATTTTACATGGACGAATTATTATCGAACTATAGATTATTCTGAATACAGGGTTTACAAATCATAAGAATTGAAATAACACTAAATTCACGATTTCTTGTATCAATAAACGCGCTCCTAGACAAAGCCTAGAGAACCTGTATAATAAATCCGCCTCTGTCCGAAGGAAAAACGGAGAAAAACCCGGGCCAGAATGGGGCAACAAAATTAATGTACACAACCGTGTCAAAGTTGAGTACACATAAAACTAAATTAATATGAGTCATAAGACAACTCAATCATGCAAGAAAATAGTTTTTTAAATTGTTATAAGTGATTTCAAAAATACTACAAAAATGGTGTGATAAAGTACAAGACGGATTTAACTTTTATTAAAATAAATAAATTCTTTTACAAGTAGAAGCACTGTTGCAGGAGGTAGTTTTTAACCGCGGATTGGAAGAGATTCCATTTCATAATATCTTTTATATTCTTGGGCAGGGAATTATATAGAACGATTCCCAAATGATATAGTACTTTTTGGCAAAGAGTGGTTGACACTCTAGGAAGATGAATGTTATTACTATTGCGAGTATTGTGTTCGTGAACGAGATTGTTTCATAAGAAGCAAGGATGTCACTTTAGTAATTCCATCTTAACATACACGACCGTTTCATAAATATTTGTTAACTAAGATTCGGAATGCGTAACACAATTTGCTTAATTGGGAATTAAGATTGTCAACGTGACAATTCCATTTGAGTTTGTATTGAATATGGAGACCTAAGAATTTTGTATTCGTAACAGTTTTTAATTGTGTTCCGTTTAAAGAAAGGGAAACCTGGGGTAAAGATTTTGTGATACTATTGTGAAATGGCATAGACTTTGTCTTGTTAGTGTTTACAATGAGACTATTTGCATGGAACCAAGTCGAAAGGTTAGACAAAAAGTTTTGAGCGTTGGCGTGTTTACATAGTAAATTAGTGTCATCAGCAAAAAGAACCATTTTGCAATCTGATGTGGATGACGACATGTCGATCACAAAAATAAAAAGAGTATAGGACCGAGAATTGAACCATGGGATACTCCGCACGTAAGTGGCTTTGTTTCTGAAAGACAACGCTCAAGTATTTTATTTTTAGTTTGGGATATTTCGAACTGTTGATATCTATCTTTTAAATAAGAAGTTAGCCATTGATGTGGAAGTCCACGAATGCCTAAAGAATGAAACTTGGAAAGGAGAATTCCGTGATCGATGACATCGAATACCTTGGATAAAGAAGAACACCCTGAGGATTTTCTCCACGGTGAAGAGATGTGGTAACATTGTTTAAGAAAGAAAATATGGCGCTTGTAGTGGAAAAGGATTTCCTAAAACCGTGTTGATCGTCAGAGAGAATGTTATATTTTGATAAAAAATCTAGAAGACGCTTATAGAACAATTTTTCTAGGATTTTTGAGAAAGTGGGTAGTAGAGATATTGGTCGATAATTTCCAATATCAAGTTTGTTTCCTTTCTTGTCTAAAGGTTTCATTTCAGCTCTCTTAAATATGTTTGGAAACACCCCTTCCTATTAAGAACTATTAAAAATATTTATGAGTGGATTAAAAATAGTGTGGGACGAAAATTTAACAATAAAGTCGGGTATATCTATGTCTGTTGACAATTTGTTTTTTAATGAGCTGAAGATTCTCATGACTTCACTGGCGTTAGTTTCAAAAGTGAACATAGAATTAGGTACGTGGGTGATATAATTGGAGGACATTGATGTGGATATATTGAGTTCGTTATTTTACCTACTTCTGAGAAGAAAGAATTAAACAAATTTGAGTTGTCCCGAGGATTTGATATGATTTTGCCACCGTTTAGTAGAGAAATATTTTCTTGGCGATTTTCAGAAGTTGATGTGTAAATTTTAACAATATTCCACACGGCTTTCATCCAATTGTTCGATTTTAGTACTTGCCTTTCGTTTACCATAACTTTAGCTGCGTAGACTACTTTTCGAAAAATAGTCTTATATTTAAGAAAATAATTATGGAATTCGAGTGGTTGGTTTCAGAGTTTTGAAAGATAGAGTTTTGAGAGAAAAAAAAACGTTTGTTTTTTGAAGAAATTCTTATCCCTTGGGTGACTCATCTATTGTATTTCTTTGTGTTAATTATCTTTTATTGGAAAACTAGAGTTGTAATATTTTAGGAATATTGAGATAAATACATTGAATTTGTCGTTGGTGTTTTGGCAATTGTAAACATCTTTCCATGTTTCATTATGCAAATAATTTATAAATATGGATTGATTTGTGTCATTTCACACTCTTGAAAACCTGTAATGGATTTTAAGTGGTTTTAATTTATTGCTAATCGTCAATACTCAAGCAGGGTGATCGCTGTGATCTACGCAGAAGTTCTCAGTGCCTGGCAGCGGAGAAGATAAAATATCATTACGAACGTAGATACATGTACCTCCGTGGGGATTTTTTCCTTTAAAATTTTGTCGATAGTAAGAAATTGCTAAATGATAATTCGAAATAGCAGTATCATTAATGTTGTTAGTTGAAAGTCAATGTCTGTGAGACATATCAAATAGAATGGATTTTCGTGTACCAGAATTTCAATGTTTGTCAATTTGTTTGAAAGGGATTGGACATTATGATGAAATATAATTATTTATTTTATTTGCAAAGAGTTTGTGATTCTAGAGAAGTGGAATCGAAGTTAGATTGTTGAAGGGAATTTGAATTTGATACAGCTTCTAGTTCCGGATCAAGCCTGCACACTGCACCCGAACGCGATTGTCACCTTCGGGTATCACATCATACTCTTGAGCGCGAGTTGTAACTGTGTATAGTAGCGGCAGGAGATGTGGATGGAGGAATAGATGAGGACGTGGGAGATGGGGAAGCAGTAGGTTAAAGAACGGGGACAGGAGAAGAAATGGGAGTGGTGGTAGGAGGAGTAGGAGGAGGTGGTGGTGATGATGAGGGAAGAGCAGAGGGAGGTTGAGGAAGAGGTGATGAGGTAGGAGCAGGAGGAGATGTAGGAGTGGGTAAAGGGGCAGGTGGATGTTGTGAGGTCAGATGTGAAGCTAAGAGAGCCGAAGTTATGTTACCCAGACGTTCTCAGATGTAAACTGTTCTGGGTCAAGTCCTTGGCAGACAGTTGTGTTTGCAAATCAAAATATGTGATTTTTGTGCCTTCCGGTTGATGTTTGCCAGGTTAATTTCGTGGTTTGTGGAACGTTGATACGTGGAGGCAGGCTAGAGAGAACAATGTTTGTGTGCTGTGAGGCCGTTTTTAGTCTTTGTAGATGTTGAGATATCCTCCCAAGTTAATATCGTTCTGCCCACCTATGATGATTACTGTGTCCCGCTCTGTGAATGGAGGTGTCCAGTTTCCGAATAAATTCAGCCAAACGAGCGTTTGGTTTAAAGAAACCGGAGACTGAGAAGTGGTTGGGAAGCAATCCACGCAAAACGGAGGACATGTGGCGACCATGCGAATCAGCTAATATGAGCACGTTTGATTTCTGCGTGGAAGTGTTGGCTTCATCTCTGGGTAGCACTACTTTACGTGGATTTGGGCGGCTGTGCTTACCAGTGCGTGGCTTGTGAACAGGTTTAAGTACTGGACGGTAGGGGATGAAGCGAGTAGATAAGGAAGGAAAATGGAACATGTCATCTAACAAACTAAACCTGTTCTGAGTGAAGAGTTGGGCTGGTGCATGTGTCGTTGGTCTAACCGGGTGATAGCATTTGGAAGGACGGTGAGAATTCCTGACTGTATTCCAACCATCGATCGTGTTCTTATTGACCTATTCCAACGTACTGAACCGTGTGTCAATATAATGTACCAAGACACTGTACGCCTCGTGAAGGTCAGCTTTGAATGCATTGAGGAATGCGATTGTGTCCATTGTTCTGAATCGGTTAGCAATTTAACGACAAATGCAAATGAGAATACACGGAAACTGACAACTAACACTGAATGAAGGATATTAATGTAATAATAAATTTATTACTACGGAAGTTACAAATGAGATATTAAATAAATATATAAATAAGTACACAAACAAACCAACGATAAAAATGATTGAAATAATTATTTAGGGTAATAAGTGGAGGTTATTTAACTCGACAATAACTACTCTTTATTATGTTAAAATGTAAATAAATACGAAAAAAAATCAAGAAAAACGAATTGTAAAATGGTGTATTAATTCTATGGAATTGACGACGAAAACTTGGGTGCTACAATGAGGCAGGATTTCTTTGAAAGTTTAATTATTATGTGATAGATTGTGCCCGAGAAAATCTAAATGCACCATAATGTTTACTCCTGATGCCCCAAGAAATTAAATTAATGATTCCGTTTGTACTTTCGTAAACTTTATCACACATTTGAGAAACACTTAAATGAAAACAATACGAAGTAAGTTTGGTCCGTTAGGTTTGATAAACCTTAGGAAACGTTTTTAATGTTTTTTCCACTTAACACACACAAAAAACACAATTTTTCACACTCCAATAAAGGTAGGAACTAAGTACAACAACTTAATCACAAAAACTCGAGAAAAATAAAATAATGAGGAAGATTATTTAAATGAAATACAGAGAACTCATTCAAAACAGTAGTTAACGCCTTGAGCAGGCTAGCCAACCAATAATAGCTAGTGATAAATTTATTCAAAATAATTAAAACAATTAATGAGTAAATATCGAAGTACTATATTTTTAAAGGAGAAAATTATGTTCCTGATATGAAGTTTTTTAACGCCCAGGATTGTATTTGCCGAAATTTCTCCTGTGGGAATGATTTGCATTATGGTTCCCTTTTGTATTTCGTGTGCTCTTTATAGAACAGATTGTATCAGATACTGGTTTGAGATTTTTAGCCTCAATACAGAAAAATGTTTAAAACTCAATATGTCATTATCTGACAACGCAAAATGCACAAACGAGTAGATACTCACTTTCTTTCAGAAAAAGAAAGTAATTAATAAATGTTTATATGAGTTCAGTTACAAATCTGTAATAGGGATAAACATGTAATTCAAAGTTTTTATTTACACAATTCCAACGAATAATTCAGCATGGTTAAGGTGTTTCTGCCAGGTAATGTCAGTAAAATCATTCAAAAACTAATTATCTTATCTGTTTATATTTAAGTTACTTTGTTAGTTTTACGAATAATAGGAACCAGTAATTCCAATGAAACTTACAACAAGAAATTAATTTATGAATACAGTAATATGAATTGTGAACTCGCTTGACTTCGTGCGAAGGCATCATGGCGTTCAATTGGCGTATATGCCCATGACATAGTTGACAGTGGCTAAGAAGACGAAAACCGCTCACAAAAATTTAAGTTTAGAGTGTCCGGCAAAAGATGTTCGGTGAACTCTATGAAAATATTTTAAAATTTTATAGAGGTTTTCGACTACAATTTAAAACAAATACAACGATTTAAAACATTCGAATAGTAATTTATTTTTGAAAATGATTGTTTTCTTGTGGTATTTCACCAAATTAATAAATAGTTGATGTATTGTTTAAACGGTCTGGAAGGTATGTTGTAAAAGCTATAATGGATATCAGCATAAATGTTTGCACCCATTTATACAAATTTTAGGCTTAAAAAATTAAGTGTGTGTTACCACAACTACCCTGAGAACGCTTTGATGATATGAGAAGAACGGTGCACAGCGGTTCTTACCCAGAATGGCCATGACGATGTCATCCTTGAGGATCTCAATGGAGCCTCGCGAGATGAAATACAGACACGTGAGCACGTCTCCACGGTGCACCAGCGTGTCCCCCGGTGGCGCGTGGGTTGTCTTGAATTTGAGCGATAGAGCCCTAGACACACGAGGGTCATGATTTACGTACGTGGATAAATACATAACAAACCTTGATGTGATTTCTAAAGGCTGGATCTTTAAGAATTCCTTAGCGAGGACTTCATTAAATACGTGAATAGGACTTGGTTTTGATGCAAAACTTCAGTTATTAATATCTGTAGAAGTTCTCATCTACTTGTAATTCGTATAATAAGAAGACAGTTGCACAGATACATGAGAATTCTTAGTTTTTCAGAGTATAGAATGAAACAAATACATAATTGAATTAACTTTCTGTACATGAAAATAAATTAATTATCTTACCCTCCTGGATAAGAGTAATGAAGATACTCTATTTTATTTTAGGAAGTAAAATGTTAATTTACTTTTCAGTGTCGGTCTCTTTGTTTCCCGTGCCTTAGCGGATAAAACTACCAAACTTCGGTCAACCTGCTTAAATGACCCTGTAGCATCCTGAGAACGGACTCGTAATACCTTAGGAATAGCACTGCAGGATGACAGAAATGTTAATAGTTTTATGAAGCAAGGGATCAGACGTACAGAACACGGATTCTTTTATTGAAAATAATATACAATGTATAGTTAGTTCTCTTGTGAGTACCAATAAAATAATTTTTAATGCACAATCGGTGTCGAGATAAATGCGTCAAATTTTATAGGGTAATTTTGTCATTTCACCACCGAAGAAGCTTTTTTCGCGTTTGCAAGTACTTCTCTGACCACTCTGAGAACTAGGTTTCATAAAATATCAATATGTTAGCTCATTACAAGCGAAAGTCCCGTTTAGCGAATTCACTATAGAAGTTTGTACACATGTTTGTGTCAAGCATGTTTGCTTTCCCTTTGCAAAATGAACTCACAATCTAAAGGCATAAAAATAATTGTTTTGGTAATAGATTATCTTTCCCAGAATTATAAAGAAATAAAGAATATTTACTCTTTTTCCTCGGCATTTCGTCGACGAGTAGATTGTAGTACCTAAAATTATTTTGGCTGAAACCAAGTTGACGAAATATATTTCTTATACAAGAGTATCTACAGTCAAAACAATGATTTTCTTTTGATAATTTTTCAATAAAATTGAGAGTTGTTTGGAATTAATATTTTTGGGTAAAGGGGTGAATTTATTTTGGGCAAAGGGGTGGCAGTGTCATTAATAATATTGCAATTATTAATCACGAATTTTGAGTAATTTTAATCGTTAAGACTTCTTAGCAATAGTTTCGGAATAATTTAAACAATTGCTGACATAGTGTATTTATTGAATAACCGGTCTTTTATAATCTATTTAAAATAAAACTAGTTAATTTTCTGTAGATAGTGTAACAAGCAGATAACTATTTTTGTTCTTATTTTACGGTGCGGGGGCGCATGCTATGATTTTCTCTTGGGGAGCAGGAATATTAAATTTACCTCTGCTCCTTGAATGAAATTGAAGGAATGGTCCTTTGCTTGATTCCGGAGTGTAAATTAAATCTTGTTTTCCACCTGGTTATAAACAATTTATAACTGCTCATTTGTTAGTCAATTACTTACTTTATGAATATTATATCAATTTTTTTCATTTAGCTATTTTGGTCGACTTTACATTGCCCGTTATTCCACTTATCTTTCATATATTTGGTATTAGCTACATATCTGATTTCATTTTTTTCTTTCCGTTTCGTTCCCACATTCATCCTGTACATTTTACTTTTGTTATATCAATTATTGAAGCAGACAGTCAAAAGCATGTGTCTGTGAAATTTTGTGTCCAAAAATCACATTCTCATTTTTCAAATGCAATCACCAAGCAGGAGTATGTCATTAGTGGTCGTGGTAAAATGAATGTCTCGAGTTCAATAAAATGCATGCAAAATGGTAGGGTGATATATTGGCACCTCGTAGAGTTCAACTGTTTCACTATATTTACGAGAGCGCGCTCCTATCTTTAGAAACCTCCGTTCTACAACTTTAAAGTATTGAATGTATATTTTGTAAAACATGAATGAATAAATAATCTGAAAATTGGTTCTTAAGGTTCCTTTTCTTGAGGGGGGGGGGAGAAAAAACTTTCAAATGTGTCTTTCTCTTATCGATCAAATATTGAACTAACACTGGCGCATAAAGAAACCCGACAAACTGCTTATGCCAATATATAAGGTAAGTGTATTTACCTCGGGAACGCCCGGATGGATTTCTGCGAATTTCATCATTGATCATGTTATCAACTCTGTAATTCCTTTTAATTTTTTCCAAACATTATGCTCACAGGTGTATACATGTACAGTACTGAAATTGACTGGGTAAAATGACCGAAGTACTTCAAAATGGATAAAACCACAATACAGCCAAACAACGTAAAACATTGTTTTTTTCTATTAGATTTTACGATGAGATTCTTGCTTCTGCAATCGTTGAAATCCGCTTTTCAACCAAACATATTTTATTTTGAAGCAATAAAATTATTCCCACAATATTTCGAAATGGAGTAATGGAACAAATTCTGAAATCGTCCATGGGGAGATAAGACACAAAAATCGCCTTTCCGTTACAAATTACTCTGTACGTTTTTCATCTTACAACGTTTACTTGTGGTTAATAATTTTTGCAAAGGATTTTAAGTGATACAGACAGACGTGTGAGCTGAACTGTAATGAAAAGTTTTAATTTTCCTATCGAATTGCACAAGGCTAGTAAAAATATTTTCAGTTTGTATGAATTCAGTTTGTATGATTAAACATGAATAAAACTGAGTACTGTTGAAAAGATCAAAATTATCCTTATGTCCCTTGGGTACACTTATATGAATGTACACAATTGCTAAATGTCAATGAACTTGAGGGCTAGAACAGTTCACATTAGAATGATTTTATTCGTAAATAATATGATTTCATTATTGAAAGAAAAAAACGCTTTTAGTTGAGGGAACTTGCTTCATTTTATTTTTTTTGCAACACGCTTATGTTGGAGGTAGAAGAGAGGGTAAAATTAAGAAATGTTGGTATTCACAGCTGATGCCCTACAGAAAGTGGCGTAACGTACACCTCCGCAGACTCAGGCCCGGGGGTCGCAAGGGTCTGAATAGTCTGAAAGCTTGGAAAGTAGCTTTTTTTATTGTTTTATTAGCTTACCTAAAATTTCGAAATTAAATTGTCATCGCATTAAATCTTGAATGTATGAAAAGAAATGAAAAGCTCTATAGCCGATTTTGTATAGGCATGGGGAGTCATTACACGGTTTCAAGACTACCGAAGCTATTTTAATTATATGTATTTCAAAAAATATATAACAAAACATTTACTTATATACACTAAAATGTCATCTTAAATCTTTAAATTTAATTTTTGTAAAATCTGTAAATAAATTTCAACGTTACGACACAGCCTACAAAGAGAATAATTTTAGGATAAATAGAGACACGCAACTCACCGCAAGCAACCTGGCGACGCGCCTTCAAACGCCGAGCACGTGGTGAGCAGGTTGCGATTGAGGTGGAGGCAGATGTCCGCTTGGAGGCACTCGGGGAACCCCTTGAGCACGCTGTTCATGTCGATGCCGTTGGTGTAGGTCCAGGCATGCTGTGAAGAAGGTGCGTGAGTTTGTGCTTTTTGTTCCTTACCTCTCTTAGCGAAAACTGTTCATTTCCTGTCTCTACTGCGTTCAAAGTAGCAATTATCATGCAAGACCTGCGTAGCCCCCCGAACTCTATCCCTCGAAACGTGCATGAAACTTTCCAAACTAATTTCATTTGCCCAGCAACATCATCTTCTATGACACCCGTCTTCTCCCAGTGTGTTATTATCTTCTTAGTCTATACTTCTTGGTCAATGTCGTTATGATCCCTCCTGTCATAACCCGCTTGTCCCTTGCTCCAATATTTTCATGTGATTCTTACCCTGTCTTCTCTCTGTCTCTNCGGGTTCGGAAATTATCCCATTTCCTTGTTTCCACATCCCTTTGCCTTGCCTGCCCCTCCTTTTTAAATATCCCCTCCTCTTGACCCACTATCGTAACAGTTTCATTATTTCCCTTCCGCTTCACCGTCGGCACATTTCCCCTTCTCTTCTTTCCTCTCTTTTCCTCCTCAACGGCTTATTTGAAAGGCAGAAGTCAGTTTTAAAGAAAAATGAATTAAGATGATCAAATTAGTTATTAAAAGTTTGTTTAAAATGTACAGTGGGCAAAAAAGCGTATGTTTGCTATGATAGAAAGCACATGGCGAAAAACGTGCAGAAATGGAAATGTGCTGGCGCGCCGTGGTCAAATGGTGGCGCTTGCTCGTCGCTGAGGCTGCTGGCGCTTGCCCTGGTGCTCGCTCGATCACTGGCTTCTCCGACGTCTGTGTCCTGGCGCTCACTGCGACGACGAGTATGCGCTTGCAAGAGACAGACAATGCACAGAGAAAGGGCTTACCATGTGGATGCTGGCTGCCATTACTTACTCGAGGCGGCTGCGTCGGACTTCTCAGTACCTGGATATGTTGCCCGAATCATCCCCTCCCTATTTCTTCTCCATCTTGCCGGCGCCAGCAAGACCACTTCCAGTGGCCCATGCTTTGCCTACACGCTGGTTGGACGTCAAAGAGGATCTGGCGGCTGCCAACCTCGAATAGGACAACTTGCGCTTGAAAGAGATTTTCAAGTGAAGCAATGTATCTGACCAGTCGTGTGTACAATTGAAACAAAGCAACTCAAGGTCATCGAAGGAATTTTTTTGAGAGTTTCAACGCCTCTCAGTCGCCAAAAAGTACGATCTCTCGCCGTTAAAATAAGGCTTAAAAACAACAAAATCAACATTTGAATATTTGTTTCAAAGTTAAATTTGAAATAATATTTAAAACTTGAATGTTTTTTGTCTATTTAGTTGAGTATTAATTGTGTTTGATTATTTAATAAAATTATTAATTCAATGCCCCTTCTTGCCTTTCCTTTCTTTCCTCTTTCGTGATTCGTACAAACTCCCTCCTTTCTGAGCATGAGGAAGCGATTTTATTCAACGTACAGAATTTGGCAAATCCGTCATCATCCAAATGAGTTGCGAATGAGTTCCTGAAAGTTATTGCATTTCTTAGCTTCTCTTCAACAGCTGCAATGTCTTCATATGCAATACATGTGTGAATATTTATCTTGGAGTCTAGTTTTGACAATATTTCTATTGTTTCTTGAACGATGATTTCCGTGAAAGAAAGCATGTCTTTACCTCTTCTGTCCGTAAATCTTCCTTGAATTGCCCAATCACGTTTAGGTCGTTTAACACAAAACCACTCTCCATTGGCATTATATAAGAAGGATTATTGGGGTTAAGATGCCAAGTATCCACCAATAAACCTGTTGTATTACTACTTACGAGTTTTCCAGTTGCGTCTTCACAGGAAGTATGTGCATTTCTCTGCTATTTCAAGGCTTTTATCTCAATCATCACCCATGGTCCTAGACTAGAAAACCAAAGAAATTTCGCTCATGTTCCTTTCATTTTCTCATGCACGTGACACAACTATCCAAAAACTCGCCTACCACTATTCTTTTCTCTGTGGGCCTCTGTGGTCTCCCTGGTTCAGTTGCTCATATTTCCCTTGCGCCCCAGTCTCCCGTAATATAAATTTTCCTTTACTTCCTTTTTGAGAAATCATCTGTTCCCACCACGTAGCATCTTATTCCCCAGAGCCACGGTGATCGTGCCACCCGTCATAGCAAATGTCATCCTGCGTCCTACCGTGGCTTGTCTGTTTCCAATCTGGGAAAGCTGCTAGTACCACAAAATCGCAGAGCTGACTATTCTATGGAGGATGGAGGCTTCTACGGTGCTTCACCTCTACTATGACGGTGGCGGATGGGTAGAAACGGGTGAGATGGGGTGGGGTTTGAAAAGACGGGATGGACGAGCAGACGTGGGTGACGGAGTGGGGGGCGCTGGTGGCGAAGTCGCGTTCCGCCGGCGTCCAGCGCACGCTATCTCCAACGCAGCGTGCGCGCGACGCCTGGGAGTTCGCTCCCCAGCGCCGTCACTCTCGCACGCGTGCGACCGGGCTGGGTTGGGAGGGTCCATGCAAGCTACCATGAAACGAGTGCGCACGTGGGGTTTTAGGTTGGTTTTCACAAGACTTAGTCAACTAAAAGGTACACCTAGGCATCATTAGTTAAGTTCAATTAATGGAAAACTCGATTCATCTACTGGTTGTGGGAACTTAATGACGAGGTGCCAGTCACGATTAGTGATGACAAGGTTATGTTCTAAATGTTCATTTCTGTGTCCAGAAAATAGTGTGAGGTTCTCAATTTATATGAGATATATGTGTTCCTGTCAGCTTATTTTGAAAAGAAAAATATTATGGTGTTATGTCAAACTTCAAAACTAAGGATAAATCTATACGAATTTTATACGAAAGGAAGATTTATACGAATAAACGTGGTTCTTTTATTTCAAATAATTAGTCATGTCCCGCTACTAGTATTACCAAATAATATATTTTGTAACAATATTTGCTATCACTGTTGACAGGTTTCTAGAGAAGAAAATAAGTTGCTACCCCTAAATACACACTGTTTTTATTAAAATAAAAAACATAGGGATGGCACCGAATAATGTGATATTAAATCTTCTCGGTGAATGGAGTAATAATTCATTGAATAATTTAGTATTACAAAGAAATAAAATACATTGAACCCTGGACTTAGTAATTTTAAACCCTTTTTTTTTGTGTGTGGCTTTAGGGCTCGTCATCGTCAAGGTTATTAGAGTCCTTGTAATTTTGAACTCAGTAAGCAGCTGTCGTAATTTGTATTTTAAAAAACTAGACGTCGGTCTCCTTGAAAGTGAGGGAACCAAATTTTGAGTGACAGTAGATGGATTTAGACCTTTCTTGCAGTGCTGAGTGAAATTTTTTGACATTAATGTCATCGAGCCAGAGGTTATACATTTTTTGAATGGATGCTTGAACTTAAGGTGAATATCGGTATCCTTCAAGGGATTCTTAAATGAAGCAAATAATTGTGGGGAACCCAATGGCGTTTCGAGGTTTGGCAACACTAGTGGCGGGAGGATTGCCTGCGGGAGACAGAAATGTGAACTGGTCACTGTCAATGCATCCTACGTTGAATCCCGGATGGGCTAGTCTAATGGTGGTCTGGGCGTCGTCGTGGTGCGGCATGGAAAGAGGCAGAAGGGGAAGGGAAGGGAGCAGCAGGCGGCGCTCACCTGGAAGTACTCCTCGAGGCGCTGGCGCAGCGGGTTGGGAATCTGGTGGAAGCGGATGAACTCGCGCACGCGCTGCATCTGCGTGTGGTAGCGCGCCGTGCCCGAGTACAGCCGCTGGATGATGGCGCTCACATTGCCGAAGATGCTGGCGTACATGAGCGCTGCGGCAGGGGGCGCGGCGCGTTAACCGGGCAGGGCAGGGCGACGCGGGGCGCGGCGCGGCAACGCGCGGCAAGGCGGTACGGCGACCGGCGCGGGCGGCATGGCGGGGCGGGCAGCGGCGCTCTGGACTCGGCGAGAATCCCTGCCTCTCTAGTACTCGAGAAATCACGAAGCCAGTCAAAGAGACCAATTTGTTCAAATGTAGTGATCGGAAGTAGTAAACTTTTTGCTGGACTGGCTGATACTAGAGGCACTCATAGAAACGTAATAACCTATTAAAAACTTTTGTACAAATATGAGCGCGTAATTTCCAAATAGAATTTATCTCCGGACAACACTAAACAGGGAAAGTTACTTTAAAATTATGTGAGCAGCAAGGAATTACGAAATCATCCATACTGTTGAAAATATTTTGAAAAATTTGTTTTGTCAATATATATCAAATAAGACTAACAAATGAAATTGGACGAACAACACGAGATATTTTACTTCTTTAACAAGACGTCGAAATTCCTTTTTCATTGTTGGGAAACTATTCCGTAATGAAACGGAAGACAGAAAGACTTATAAAATGAAATGGCTCACTCACAATTTCCGCAGCGAAGCATGAAGCCAAGGAACGCGATCACTTGTACGTTTTAGTGAAGAGTGCTCATGTGTAGCCGAAGCCACGACACAGCTAGTGGTGACCTCAAACTTTTAGAAACTTGAAGAAGGATCACATGAACGCCAGGTGACGAAAATTCTTATTTAATATGTATTCTCGCAATTTGGTTTACCATATTTTACAGTCTGCATATCTACATCATCTAGTTCACACACCTTTCTAGGGAGTGAATACACCCCCAGAAGTGTAAAATGCAATATTTAGCATTTATCGTTCAGCGGATTTGTCACATTATGTCTCTTACTAGAGTACAAATAGATTATTAGACATGAAAATTACCAACGCTGAAAATCGAAGTACAACAGTTTTTTGACGTTGTAAAGAGAAAGATTACTATAGTCCGTTTGGGAAAGTATCCCGGAATTGATAGTAAAAATTTGTAATTAATTAGTGAAGCTAAATCGCACTTTTCAACTCTTTTAGGTGCAGTGCCATAATAAGGTGCTGTATTTTCAACGTCCGGAAAGATAACAGAAATTGTCCCGGATGATTTGATGGTGCGAACAGAGGTTCTGCGTTCGATTTCCGGGTATGAGAAGTTTGATTTACCGTGCGCCATTTCTCTGTAATGGACAACAATGTAACTGGTCCTGCAATACTTGCCTAAACGCTGAGCATCATACTATTATCTACTCTTGACTAAGAAACAAAAATAAGATTCCTCTAAAACGTGTTTGCCTGTTACGAAACGAACTTGGACAGCTAAACCTCATATCGCATAAGCATTCGACATGTCACTGTTGCCGTTCTGCAACGACTCATGCTCAAGTGCCCCAGGCGATAGAGACAGGGCAAAACAGAAAAAAAGGTGAGCAGCAGTGCGATGAGCGAGAATGGAAGAGCGCATGCGCGTCTGATCTCGTGCGCTGCCTTGCTAGAGCTGTAACTGTCTGTGCAGAAACGGGAACGATTGGTTGCCCGTATGATTTCTTCGTGGGTGGTCGTTCACGGACTTTCGCTCTAGTCTCAATACACTCCGGAAGACTGAGCTTAGATCAAATGTTTTCGTTTATTAATCGTTCGCAACTCAAGGCAACCTCTTCCCGGCTTCAACCAAGTACTCCCATGAATTGTTCAAGGAGTCAAAAATATAGAAGTTGTCAGCAAAATCAGATTATATAGAAAGACTACATGCTGAGAGTTAAAAAAATGATCGTGAAGAAATTAAAAAAATTCTTTTACTTAGTGACGAGTCTCAGACTTTTAGATCTGTACTACGTTCTCACCACATTAATAAAAACACATAGAAAATCAAACACTGAGAAATGTATACGTTTAAGACTGTGAAGGTGGTATCAGTAAACTTATTGGCATTCTAAATTTAGTGACTGAGGAAAAATCCAGCAAACCCTTCACTCAGGATGGTGGCTTAGGACCGAAGTAAAATACAAAATTATAATGATTAGTCATAATACAAGATATATTTTGGAGTAGAAATACATTCATACAAAATCTCCATTCCATAATGAAGACACAAAACTCCTGTTGTCTTTGCTTTAGAGAAGAACTTTCCGTTCCAAGAGAAGTGACGGAGAAAAGTTACTGTACGAATCTCCCTCGCCCCCGCCCCCTCCCCCATATTACACATTGTGTGCTCTTTCCCCGTTGTCTATCATTTCTAGTTCCAGCCAACAATCCTCTCATGAATGCAGCAAGAAGTTTAAGTGGTAACAGTAATATGTTAGCCCCTACACTATTGGCAATATTGAACCGTTGAATTCATTAGTTAAGTGGTGAAAGCTACCAAACAATTGGCGAAGGGTATGCTACAACGCTTGTCTGAACATACAAAACATTTATTTTGTTCCTGCACTTCCTCAGGAACTATCGCCGAATGTAGACACAAAAAAAGAGCGTGAGAAATAACCTTTTTATTAACTAACTATTGTTAATTTAAGTATGTTTTGATGTTCTTTGAATTTCAGGATTACTTTGAAAGCACTTAGTCGTCCCTTACAGAACCGAACTAGGTTATTAGCTGCACAATTGATGAGATCATAGGATTCAGTGTTACAGATCAAATTATGAACACGTAACTGTAATCGTGGAAATAAACGTTTCCCTGATATGGCTGGATCCTGATGGTTATAAATAAAAAATTAATGAAACTTCCGATACGTTTGTGGGGAGCAAAGTCCTGTACACCGTCACTCATGCTTTTATTAAAACTATGTTAATTCTTATAAATGTTATGATAATAACTTTTTTGTATACAGTTCGTTTTTTAATTAAAAACGCTAAACAACTTTGGAGGCTTTCATTCTTAAATGTCTAATTCATATTACGCATTCATATACTACTTATTTTTTTGGAATTCATTACTAAATGTGTGTTTCTTCAAATTATAAAGCAAGTCACATCAATATATTGCAATTGTAACTCTAGTACAAGTGGCGTTCGTTTGTACAAGTTTGTACAAGATTTCCCTTGTATTCACAAAGCAAGAATTTGATTTGAGGGTAAAACATTACATTACTTGATAATTATAAGGGAATAATTACAAAGGGTCTACAGAACAGTAACTTTGAACTATCAGAGATGAGGCTTTTAAGCCTCCAACAAGTAACTGAATAAGATTTCTTTATAGTCAGGTGAGTGGCATTGCAGTGAAAGAAGAAACGAGTACGTGATAATCTTCAATTGAACACAGGCTTCGAAAAATTGTAGATTCATTTATCCTTTTAGAATTTAGTACTCCAAAAATAACTAAAACTACAAGAAGAAACAATTTTGCATATAAATCCTTACGTACATAATTTAAAATTAAAAATGTATATTGAATATTTATAAAAATTAAGCATTATAATATACACCTTTCAATTTATGACTTTCAATAGCAATTGATACATCGTATTTACTAATTCAAACAAAATATTGTAATAATTTTTATTCTTACATTATCTGGAATTACGAACTAAATAATAAATCACCATTAAAGTATAATACATACCCGAAATCGTCAAATTTAAATCCTAATTTAAGAGAAAGAAATTTCTTCACCATGAGACCCAGTTGCACTGAATCATGAATAGTGAGGAGGTATATATTATTAAGAATGATGATAAGGAAATATTAAAATTACCAATACAATAGACATACCTGAATCGTCATATATTTAAAAAATTACACCGCAACATAGGCCCGTGCAAAGCAAAGCGCACAACAAGGAAAATGAACAAGATTACATCAACTAGTGCAAAGATATTTTATTAAATAACCAGGGGTTCAGGATAAGGGAGACAGGTACAGCAAAGAAAATGTGATCTGAAGCGTTAAGTGTTGCCAGTTCATGCCTATCATATTACTGTTTGAAATGTTTAGCTATAAAAGCAGATACATAATGGAATACTTCAGAAAAGCAATCTATATCATTCGTAAGATCAATTGAAGGCTAGGAATAAAAAGAGTTTTCAGAAAAGTTAATTTTGCAACATGCTTTATAAAGCCACACTGTGATAAGTTAGAAGAAGATATATGTGTCGTGAAGCTTCCATCTCAAACCAACTGGATCCGACGGAGCACGGTGAGTAGCTAATTGATGTTGACATAAATGACCTCGTAATTGTAGTCTTGTCTGCTCCACATATGAACATCTGTAACAACTTCAAGATAGATGATAATTAACATGGGAAGGGAAACTAAATAAAATACTTTATAGACCCTGAAATTTTGTTTTGTTCATACAAATGTGTTCAGCGTCGCTAAATAAAGATTCTGGGAAAGGCATTAAAATATTTTCCCCTTAATAATTGCTGAATTGTTCAGAGAAATGAAGCAACGGTGGACCACACAAGGGTCCCAGTTTTTGTGTAGTTTATATATGAACGAGTATTGAAATCTGATACTCAGTTGTTGCTGGTTAATTTTCAGAATCAGTTAATGAACGCATTGTGCTTAACATTCTGGATAAAATATTGTAAGACGTTCTGTGTTACCTACAATGTGTCATATATCCCCGGATGTTGTGGACGTAAATTTCGTAAACATTTGTTCAAAACTTCTTTTGTCATAGAAAGAGAAGGAAAGTTTCGAGGCAGACTTTCAAGACATAAGCTACATCGTGACTTATTGGCAAACTTGAGGAGATATCAGTTTGGTAGGATTAGAATCACACAAAAGAAAGTTCTGTAAAATTTTAAGTCTGCTTCAGACGATTTGTATGCAGAAAAAATACGACTCAATGGAGGGACGTGTCTTCAGCTTCAGACCTCACTTCATCTGATGCCGTCCAAGGCATAAAGGTCTTGAATCCTTCGACTCAATAAGCCTTGTTAATTCCTCCCAAACATAAGTTACTCCTCTTTGTCCGACTCTTAATAAACACCTTGTGTTACTATGCGATGATTTTTGTGAGAAAAGACTATCACGTCAATAGTTTCTCTTTATGCTCATGCCACTCATTATAAAAATTATCGATCATGAATTGTAACAAACTGCAATTTATTATTATGAACGTCGAATGAGGACTTCAAAATGATTATCAAGACTTCATCTACCTCGAAAAAAAATTCTTGTACTTTCCAATAATATACACCAAGGAATTTTCGTCAAACATTCGTGATCATTTCCAATCTTTATGGACTAAACACAGGATAATCAGACTCCCAAGTTTATTATTATGAAAGTATCTGCGAGGTCTTTCCCCCCTCTAGGATGAAAGTTCCATGAGTTAGTTGGAACAATTTCTCAGCGTACCACTTTTCAAAGATCGATCGGTAGAAAAATTTGCCATTAATTTTGCAGTGCTGGAAAAAATATAAATACGAACTAATATCGATTCATTTATGTCACAAACGTTCCAGGTACAATGTTCGTCCACTACTTTCTGTTTGTAATTTTTTCGTCACTTAAAATTTATTTTCCTAAAACATACCGCGAAATAAGAATATATAACAAGGTATAATCTAATATATTTCATAAAATGCCATTGGTTTGTACGTTTTTAATATATCTTATTCTACGTAAACCACAAATAGTCAAAATAACGACGTAAAAATGAATATGATCGGAGAAAAGATATTGTTGAATGCAGAATAATTCATTTTTGTAGATGGTTTATTGACGTATACAAAGAAAGTTAGGCTGAAATTTACATGTATTAATTACAACGATATCCATTTAAATGAATAAATTAAATGAAAGCGAAAATGTAAAATAGAGGGAAATCAGTCATCCTGGTGTTGGTAGTGGTCTCGAACTTTTATCTTTTTAAAAAATTACTGATATAGATTTTTATTTTTAGTTTCTACCAGCATTGTGTTCAATTTTATTTTCTATTTTGTGATTTATTTTATCAATAAATACCATTTTAATTTCTTACCATTTACTGTTTCAAGACATCATCGAAGATCGTGTAAAAGCATAATATACTATCGCAGTGCGTAAGACAAATTAGCTAGCTGTTATTTCCACCAGTTACCGATAGCACAATTAATGAATAAAAACGAATTAACATATTGGAAAGTAACTGGGTAACCGAAAAACACACTTCAAATTACTAGTTTACAAATAAATCGTAGTGTATGTTCCTGTTTCCTGTCATATAAACTCGAAACGACTATCTTCAGATCTCCGGAAGTTTCAGTTTTTCTTCTTATTTAAGTAATAGACATTTTCAAAAGATTGAAAATGAGGTATTTAGGATCACTTAAAAACTAGACCTATGTAATTTTTTGAGAAAATTTGGATCCCGTATTATCTGATTGAAGTTCTCAAGTCTCCGAAAAAAACAACATAAAATCAGTTCAAGACTCATATTTTGAGTGAGTACCCCGCGTTTATTATGTTAATATATTAAAATAAATGCAAGTTATTTTCTAGTTGCACTCTATATTGTTTGTCAAGCTTTGAATATAAAAAAAATTACAAAACACGGAGTTCTAATATGGAGTATCAATAGAAGAAAGTTTTTTTTCTTTTGCGTGGTAATAGTTAGCACAACATTACATATCACAATTGACGTATCTTTGTATTTTTTAACATTGTGCAAGTCATATTACGTGAAGAAACTGGCTTTCACCTAAAATAGATGACTGGATTGGAAATTGTTGTTGCATGATATTTTCACTAAATTAGAGTCACTCACATATTTCCACTTAATGTGGTACGCAACGTATGAGTGTAACAATAGTAATGCTTTTTTTTATACGATTGGTAGGTTTCCAATTATTATTCTCCCTCATCATCTGCTCCTCCAGGTGCAGAGATCAATAAATACACTTCGTGAATCTCACAGATTAGGGAAAGTTATGGGACGGCAATTGATATCCTTTCCTTAAAGCACTCTGATTTCTAACTCTGATTCATACCAACAATAATGGCGTAGTTGAAAAATGCAGTAGAACTTCGAATTGGCTTAATAACTTCTTAATTTATTGAACGATCTGGAAAATTCCTTAGTAGTTCCCAAATTTTGAATCGATCCGTAACATGCACCGAGTGGGCGAATGCAGCACACGTCAAAACCAACCCATCTAGGAAGGATCTTTTGCAGATGAATTTGGGGACAATACACTTCTCATTCAAAACTACTTTAATGATACTTTTTAAAGAAGAGAATCTTTCGTCAATTGTTCTTATTATATCAAATTTAGAGGGAGGGAGTGGTAGAAGACATTAATTGGTAATTATTAAAGACATCAACAATATTATTGATGCGTTCTTACTTGATTAGTAGTACTTTCTTAATGTGAAGTTCTGTCAAATTTCGTTTCACATTCTCCTTGGATGGGGATAAAACGGACTATCACTTCATATACTTTGGGAGTTGAGTATACTTAAATTGAAAAATAACTGAGGTGATATATAAATGTGTAGATATATGTCTATGATTTTATAATTGGTGGTTAAACATTACATTGATGAATCCTTTATTATTTAAATGAAGCCTTGAAGAGGATAAGGAAGCAAACAAGATTTTAAAGCGTGTACAAATTAACTTTTGGTTTTTAACGCACTGTTGACTTTTCAAACGAATACTTACAGCACCAACACGGAGGTTGAGATGATACTGGACGATTTATAGTTTTAGCGATAAGATAGTTTTTTGACTGGTGGCTGGTTAATTTTTTTACCAATAATATATTAGGGTGTAAATGGGTATCCGATTTTTATAATCCTACGTCTGACGTCGAATAATTTTTTAGTAACTTCGTGTATTCTCGCCACTTCCTTTTATCATCAAAACAATGACTTAATTTTTTTAAATGGTTATAAGCTATAGTATAGTCCTCACATGCCCTACATTACTAATATAACTTCTGTAGCAATGAATTAGTGGGGAAGTGTGTGTTTCCATTCGTGTGCGATGCTCAAAATGCGGGCTTCAATTCACTGATTTCTTCCTTTAGACAATGGAACAAAGTCATGGGAGATGTTAATAATAATAATAATTAATATGAATGTAAGTAATAGTTGCCAACTTCTATATTTTAAAATTAACTAAAAAGATCTCTCACGTACTTTTTCCGACGCGAGCTGTACAAGAGAGCTTGACGTATGCCCAATGCCAATACCACCGCTTCTTTCGAATCACTTGCCTTGCGAAGATATGATGGCAATGAAAGAACTTTTCCTACAAACATTTTGAAACAATTCCTCGTAGACAGCTATTATTTATATTATTTTCATTATTTGTTATAATGAATGTTAGTAAATTCTTTCCCGTCTCGACTTATTTCTAAATTTCCCTGGAAGATATACTGTGGGAAATATTATGCCTTCATCTAGTTGTATGCTAAGAACGGATAAACAGCTATCGATTCACTGGAAATTCTATCAACAATTAATTTTTTAGGTCTTATTTTACATGTTTTTGAGAAATTATATAAAGATTAAGGATTGTAAATTGACCGAACGGGTAAGTAATTTCTCAATATTCCTTCTTAAATTGCCTGAAAATATCGGATAGTCTAACATGCGTTCTGAAGGCACTGGTTTACAATAAACGGATTTGGGGCCCGTGTTGTTGGTTGACATTTTGGTTAGCATTATCGTTCTTTCTCGTCTCTTCACGGAAGAATACGCGACACCGACGTGTTTTCCCCTGCGCCTCGGACACGAAATTCGTCATTGATTCCTAGTTTTCCGATAGGTTCCATTTGCGCCGCGCATGCTGAGAAGGCGGGAGTTTGCCCTCTCGCAGCCCGCCCGCGCCGTCCGGGTCCCGCGATGAGGCACTTACAGCCCACCAGCATAACGCAGATGGTGAAGACCTTCTCGGCGTCAGTGTTGGGCGCCACGTTCCCGAAGCCCACCGAAGTCAGGCTGCTGAACGTGAAGTAGAGAGATGTGATGTACTTGGACTGCAACAAAGGACGCAGTGGCACTGTGGCGGAGGCGGAGACGCTCACGTGGCATGAGAAATGATCACACATCAGGGCTTTCGCGGTTTGTATAGGTTTCAAATCAGAAGCACGGAATGGTATACAGTGTGGACGATCTATCTGCGCACTTGCCCTTGAGTAGTAGCTTTTGGTCGAGGGGGAGTAGCGGGGGTACGTTTTTGAAAACATTAAGTCACTAGCGAAATGAAAATGATAGATCCCCTAATTTGCGCTTGAATTGAAAGTGATTAAGAAGTTACGCGATCAAAAGGAGTGCATGTATAACATTTCGCCATTTTTATTCTGTTTTCGCTTATATTGTTCTCTGTTCGGTTTACTGTGGCACCCGCGCAATGGTTAGGCTAATAGCAGCCGGGTCGCTCGCGTAGACAGAGCGTCTGCATTGTACCTACTCCGATAAGAAAATGACTCATTTCGCAAGTCCAGGTCCTCTGCTTCTTAGCGATCGAAGCGCGAGATAAATCGTGCCACAAAAATGCCGCGTTACTACGACCTCTTACACACGAACTAGTTATTTAAATCAGTGAGATGAACCCAGTTGATTGCTCACACTGATCGCAGCGCCAGATGCGGCAGAACTGTGAACTACCAACAGCCATCTACGCGTTCAACTTACACTGTCTAAACGTAACAAAACAGATGAGAATCGAACAAACCTGAAATTGTCTACATACATTGAATCATCGGAGAGAGAAGGATAAATCAAACAGGAGGATGAAATATCTTATCGACCATACCACACCGTCCCGAGGTCATGCCAGTAAAAACCAGGCCAAAATCATGTAAAAGATATAGGGTAAAATATAATCATGGACATGGTTCGAAGCGTGACTATGAATCATTATCAAGTTCAATACTGATTTTTCAGAATTAATTTTCTCCGTCTAAAATTAAGTACTTAATGACTCTTATATGACTTATGACTTAGTACTTATGACATTTTTATGTAAGTTTATATCTCCTTTTATCACGTCTTAAAATATTCACCTTGTTTTTGTGAACATTGATTTCCATTTCTTATTGTAAAATTAATGAGTTTATTTTCTTTGCATAATGATGGGACAATTTTGTTCGAAATTATTGCAACTCTATCCTGAACTTTAATGTTGCTCTTGTATCCAATATAATTGCAACACACAATATAATTACAGCATCAGGTGAGACGGATCTCTTCTCGTTTCAAAGAGTAAAAGTTCATAATATTTCCTCAAGTCAAACGAAAATTGATAATGAAGCACTTAGAAATCGTTAACATTTTATTTTGAAATAAAACACACTTGCGTATACACAGAGAATTTGTTAAGTTTGAGATTTACATTCTTGTGACACCAGTAAGTAATATTAAATTCTCATGTATTCATTTCATTCTAACACACTAACCATTTTCTAACTTTACCTGGCCTATTTTTATGATTATTTTATCTAAAAACTTCTTGCGTAACTTTCCGTGTGTTCAGGAGCAAGAAAAACGCTCCAACTCGAATTTTTTGTTTGTTAGCTTACGACCCTAAATTTCGTGCAAAAACATTCATTCTTAACAAATACGTTTTACATGATTTAAAACCGCTTTTTAATCTAACACAACGTTTCGTCAACCATTTTGTGACTTCATCGGGTTTATCTCAATAATGTGAATACATTTACGTGGATACAAGCAGTAGTTCAACAAACATGTTAACATTTAGTAAAAATAATAAGATAACAAAATCATTATTTATAATAATTTCTACCATACAAACAAAGAAAGATAGAGGGACAGGTTGAACACAAAATTTAAAAAAGTACACTGTAAAATTTAGATAGTTTATGTGTCAGATCTTAAATTTACTGTATTACTTGTAATCTTTATGTTAATCATTTCTGAGAATTATATCTTCATGTAATTATTCTCTTTATCCAAAATTGAATTGTTATCCCAGTCCATAGTGTCGCCATTATCAGTATGATGAGAAAATATTATATTATATTATTATTTCTAATATTTTTGTGCTCCGTAATAAGTATAAAGGTAGTTTCCTTATAAATGAAGCATTACAATTTGTATTGCCGAGCCCAAAACTATATTAGAAATTATGATCCTAGTGTAATACTTTCACACTGTATTGACAATGGCCACACTAAGATCTGGGATAATACTTCGTTTTTAGTATTGTTAGTGGGATTGTACTTCACTTTCTTTAGTTATGTTACGACATTGAAATAAATTTATTCTCTATTTTTTGTGTGAATTATTTATTCATCCTAAAATACGAAACCATCTATATTTTTCTAACCAATTTTTATAAAGGAATTTTGTAAATGTCTGGATGGCGATTCATGTTACAAAAAGACAATTGCAGTGTACAATATAAGTATTTGTCAAGTATTACTAGAACTTGTTATTCATTCAAATGAAATAGCTCTGTAAATTTGTCCGTAATTCTCATACACAATTCAAAATATTAAAAGACGTAGACTTATTTTCCCTGGTAAAAATTTGCAATACTCAAATTTTTCGACACACATACTTCAGTCAACTATGAAAGATGTTATGGTAACATACTGCATTTATGTGGTAAAATAAAGTATGTGTTTAAGGTCCCTGATCGGAATTGATGAGATGGTCCCTTGCTTGCTTCCGGAGAGTAAATTAGTTTATTGTCCTCCATGTGGTCATATGCAGTTTGTACTGCTTTTTTGACAATAAATGTATTTATTTATTTTTTATTTATTCATTTATGCTTTGTACCGTTGTTTCATGTAGTGCATTCGTGTTCTATAAGTTGATAAATTGCATAACACCGATAATTTTCGGGTACAGCCGGTCAGACAAATATATAAAAATTTCTCTTCAGTGTCATGACTAGTAGAACAAGGGAGAGTAGGATATTTACTCATTTTATATTAGTATATATTAAGAGCCAGAAAAGTGTTATTCAGATCACTTTATATTTTTAACGTTTTCGGAGTTACACAATGTGGGCTCACGAGAGAACCGTTTCGATGTATCGCGGCGACGAAAGAGAAAATGCTCCTTTCTAAGAGAACGTATATTCGTATCAACTTAAAACTCAAGAATCGTCATCTCCGTGTTCTGGAATATAGCTCTAATTCTGGAGTACTCACGACTTTATTACAGTACTCCTCTTCCGTCTCATAGAATCCATTTGTTTTTTGAAAACGGGACGAGGAAGTTTAGTTGAAACTAAATTAAATTTTACGTTTCACTGTGACATTTGAGGATATGAATCGCCATTTTCTTTACATATTGATGAAGGGGAATAAAAATTCGACCCTTTATTTAACATGGAAAAAATAATTTAACATATTTTGATGATTATTTATTTATTAGCAACGCGATATTTTGATTCTCATCGACAAATTTATATTATTTTAAGCTCGAAAATTAATAAGCATATTTTTGAGGTATTTTCAATGCTTCGTATCAAATGCTTTCATATTATAATGTACAACGGCGCAATTCCGTATACAATTTTCTATTTTCGCCAGTTGGACCAGTTCGTTTTAAAGTCATATTGAATATAGTGCCTATCAGAAAGAATTTCCCCATTAAGATGACTTGGCTTACATCCAATACGACAAACTTGTTTTAACATAAAAAGTGAAGTCCGTTGAAATTTTACCTTACATCTTATTAAAAACGGAGGAGATTGAAACTGGTACACTACTGATAACATAAAAGGGCCCATTTATTTTTCTAAGTCCCACGCTCTGACCAGTTTTCGACCTGTTAGGTTTGCAACGCCTCTCTCTTTCTTCCCCTTCGACAGGGAAAGTTTCGTTCGACCAATCGTAGGTCTATTTGAAACGGCTCCCATATTTGGAAGACTAATAGTACCGCTGGTAAATCGTAACGAGATAAAATGTTTCATTACACCGCTATTAAAGAAATATTTTGTATTTTTTTATTATACACATTTTGGACTTCTATAACAAAAATATTCTGTATATTCTTGATATCAATAAACTTTACCATTCTCTATATTTAAACGACATCACGAGATTCGTTGTCTCGCAAGGTCTTCAAAGGCAATATAAACGATATTAGAGTTTCTTTAAAAACGTTTGTGTAATACTGTGATAAAATATAGTTTTTAAAAGAATTTGGATATAATTGCAAGATATCGTATGGAATTGGTATAATTCGAATCACAAGTTGAATGAGAATATTGGACGGGAGCGGGTGGCGAACGGGATGGCGCAGTCGGTAGGCGCATGAGCGCGCTGAGCTCAAAGTCTCGGGTTCGAACCCCGGTCCCGTCTCCCATTTTCATTCGACGTAACATGATTAATCTGTTACCGCAGGTTCATGAGGTTCACCGCAGTCTAAGAGATTTCTATGTTTGTGAAACAAATTACTTATAAATATTCCTATAATTTCTTATATTTATACAGTGAAGTAAAGAAATCAAATCTCATTGCAAATGATGTGTATTGTCGAAAGTAATTTCACATAATTTGCGATTCTCTTAAGTTTTTCATATATGTTAAAAGGAATTAAATAAATATAGAAAACGTTTGTCTCAAATATGAACTAATAACACAAAAGTTTAATTCTCGAGTTATAAATAATTTATAACTACTTAAGGAACAAATAAATTACATCTTCTAGTGACATATTTATCCACGATATAACAATTTGGTAGTAATCCTGCAACCTAAAAAAATAAACAGTGATCAATAATATGAAAACCTCGTTGACGAATTTTTTTACAATTGAAATATTTTATATATTCTACATACTTACTTCACTCCTCATTTATAATGTTTTAACAGACATTTTACCTCCTCCAGCAAAAGTGTAATTGGCTGAGAACACTCAAGCACTGCTATTATTGCTGTCTCACCACAAGGTGGATTCGAATCCTATTGAGAAATGTGAACTGATTTTTGAAAATGGTTTATACCACAATTCAGCTTGTAATATCTGTCAGGGAGCTGTAATGAACGAAACCTTAATTCATGCTCTCACATTGCTTAGGAAAATCTTAAAACCTACGCTGAGCAATTGTCAATTCGGCAACGTAACATTACGACACACTTGGCAACGTAGCAGGGACAAAGTTCATCTTAGCAAAGTTGCCGACGAGACGACAAAGTTTCTATAAAATAATTTATATTCACGTTCTCTTTAAGTTTCGATATTTTAGTTTCTTGATGTGTAAATGAAAGTGTTCAATGATATATTTTACGAGGAATTTAGAAAAGTTCTTCAAAATTTCAATAAACATGTACAAAAAAAATGTATATTGAATTTAAAAGCAAATAATTTATATTTAAAGAAAACAATGATACTAAATTTTATATTGCATTTAAAAGCAAATAATTTATATTAAAAAAAACAATGATACTAAAAGAAATTCACGAGTTCGTAATTATACCCCAAGTACGAAAACTTTATTTTAATAAAAGTATTGAGCAGGAAACGGGTCTAATATATATCCAAACTATATTTTCAATAAATATTTATTCATATAGCATCTAGATTTACAACATTATACATTTGGAGAACAATATTTACTAAAGAAAAAGGTATATGCTCTATTAATTATGCAATTTTATTATAAACAATAAATTACTTTATTTTTTGTTAAACAGTCTATTGCAATTTAATCGTGCGTGGTCAATGTTGTGATGCTAGTTTAGAATCATCTTCAGGGTCCCTGTATTCTTATTTTGTATTTTTTTCTAATTACACTACATTATTGTAGATAAATTTATTTTTTCTACAGACATTAAAAGGGAAAAAAGAAAACCCTAGATGTTGTGAAGGTTTAGCCTTTCAGAGTCATAATGCATTTTACACTAACATAAAACTAAAATGTATTCCTCTCCGCGAGTTTCATTAGAAATCTCTTTATTGTTCCTGCTCTATCATTTGACAATGAAATATAAAAGTTTCTTCTATTTGTTAAACGAAATTACGTGTCATTGGCGCCTTCGTCGTATGTCCGAGAGGAAAATTTCAGCGATCTAAATTTCTAATTTTACAGCCAGTAAAAAGTAGAACGCCATTAAAATATTATGCATAAGTAACATAAATATTACAATGAAAAAACATATTTCGTATAATATCCCATATTTGTTGAAAACTTTCTGAAAATATGAAATTCTCTGTTGAATTGACGGCAAAATGTTACGTTAATTGGAGAAGATTTCTAGATTTAAAATAATAAGTCCTTAGAATATGACACTGAATCAGGAATACGGGGAACTACAAGTTACAATAATTTAACATATAAAACTAAATACGACCTTGTTAACTTCCTCGCTCGATTTAAATTTACTGTAAATATTATATGGGATATTATGGACTAATACGTTTATCTTCACAAATGTAACATCCATGTTGCTTCGTAAAACGTTATATACCCGCAAAGAATGTTTCTAAATGACAATGTTCGTTCCCTGCTCTGGAAATCAATAAATAATACTGAATATCGATACTAAAATTATGAATGAGTGAGTTAAGTATGTAGAATATATAAAGTATTTCAATTGTAAAAAAATTCGTCAACGAGGTTTTCATATTATTGATCACTGATTATCTTTTTAGGTTGCAGGATTACTACCAAATTGTTATATCGTGGATAAATATGTCACTAGACGATGTAATTTATTTGTTCCTTAAGTATTTTTATATTATTTATAACTAGAGAATTAAACTTTTGTGCTATTAGTTCATATTTGAGACAAACGTTTTCTATATTTATTTAATTCCTTTTGACATATATGAAAAACTTAAGAGAATCGCAAATTATGTGAAATTACTTTCGACAATACACATCATTTGTAGGCAATGAGATTTGATTTCTTTACTTCACTGTATAAATATAAGAAATTATAGGAATATTTATAAGTAATTTGTGATTCGAATTATACCAATTCCATACGATATCTTGCAATTATATTCAAATTCTGTTAAAAACTATATTTTATCACAGTATTACGCAAACGTTTTTTACAGAAACTCTAATATCGTTTACATTGCCTATGAAGACCTTGCGAGACAACGAATCTCGAGATGTCGTTTAAATATAGAGAATGGTAAAGTTTATTGAAGTCAAGAATATACAGAATATTTTTGTTATAGAAGTCCAAAATGTGTATAATAAAAAAATACAAAATATTTCTTTAATAGCGGTGTAATGAAACATTTTATCTCGTTACGATTTACCAGCGGTACTATTAGTCTTCCAAATATGGGAGCCGTTTCAAATAGACCTACGATTGGTCGAACGAAACTTCCCCACTCGAAGGGGAAGCAAGAAGAGAGATCCGTTGAAAACCTAACATCCAAAACTGGTCAGAGCGTGGGACTTAGAAAAATAAATGGGCCCTTTTATGTTATCAGTAGTGTACGTACCAGTGACTCACAAAATGTGACATTTTATTCTTTCTCAGCAAACATTACTCAGAATATTTGAAGAAATGAAAATTATGAATATTCTTATTTTGAATATTGTTTACGTATCAACGTGTCTCTTCAAGTCAATAAATACACTTTTTATATTATTGGTGTTTGGGGCAGTTCAGCACAATTCCTCTTTAACTGACGATCTTTGAGAAATTTCTACTTACAAAGTCTACGTATCTTTCCGGGATTTTAACTCTTGCAAATAAAATATTCACATTTACCTTCAGGATTAGTCATTTCTGAAAGTATAGTAATCAGTTTAGAAGCGTTCAAATTTATTTGTTTTGCTATAATATTCAAACGTATGTGAAATCCATATTAGCTTCAGCCAAAACGGAAATGGTATTGACCAATGTTGAGAAAAAGGAATCAAATTTTTAACAAAATTTTAAAATGGACATTGTTAAAACTGGACTATAGTGTAAGGCTAGTTCCTCTCCAAAACGAAGCAAGCGACCGTCTCAACATGTTGTAAACCTTTTAAACGAAAGGACAAGATGGTGATACAGAAATGGTGTTGCTCTACACCTCAGTCAGGGATGTTAAAAGAAGTTCATTCATTATTTTAAGAAAAATAATATTTAAAAAATTAAACAAGCACTGGTAAACAAGTAATTTAAGACATAATACAACGGATAAAAGGAGCAAAAATTAGGTTTCATACGTCGTCATTTTGTTTTGAAATGACTTCTGAAACCATCTGAATCACTCGAGCTGTGAGTATATCGGTGTGCAAGGTGAATGAGGTACGTATAGTCAACCGTTTTCTATACGAACGCGGACGTTTTGGCATAGGACCGTTCTGCTCTAGCTTCCGTCAGCAGCATAGAATCTCTCACACGCTCTTTCCTCTGCTGCTCCGTGACGTGTGCGTCATACAAAAACAACTGATAACACATGTCACCTCAAGAAATACCCATGTGATACAATCCGTAATATATGAATAGTACGGTGGAAGTGAGATACGGTACGGGGGAGATATATACTACTACAATTCACGGAGGATATATATTTCTTACAATTTATTCCAATTTCAAAATGGATTCGTGAGTCAGCTATTCTGTACATAGTTAACTTGGAAATCATTCACGTTTATCTTTAATTTATTAATCGCACACAATAAAATCGGTGAAGTTAGTTTTGTGAAATAGTTTCTGTTTCAATGAGACTGCAATCGCCGATTTTGTTTTGTGATGATTAAATTCGAAGAGACCGTTGTCAGTACATCAAAATCAAACCAGAGCGAATTAATTATAGTATGTTAACTGAAACTAAGTTATTGGTCCTGAACCAAGGGTCCTTAGCCATTGCTGAAAGGGATCTGACTCGTAAGAATGTATTAACTTGATAATAGTAGTTATAGTAGTTCAAGTATGTTTGAATAAATACGCTTTACTCTTTAGGATTGAAAAATAAGATCCCTTTTCAGGAAACAGAGGATCCTTTATTGATCGCTGTGATCGTGAAGTTCTCTTTCTTCCCAACTGGCTTTTAACTCCATAAGGAGCAAGATGTGTCTGATTCCAAATCAATAATTTAGAACATCAAAATAACTTTGAAATGATATGCATGTTTATTTTTAAGGGGACGTAAGAAATTTCAATTCCATTATTCACTCTCCTCACAAAACTACTTCACACTGCAGCATTTTTAAGCGTTTGAAGATGAGGAAATGTAATCAAGGGGCGACGAACCTAATCATTGTGCGTTGAAGTAAGCGGTTCATTTCACGCTTATTGACAACTCAAATAAAACGTGAAATTAAAAAAAGGCCAAAGAAATGATAATCATAATTGCAGATTTAAAATATTAAATAATTCCGCTGTTTATTCCTTAATGTGAGAAAATTAAATGACTATGAAGACAATAAACCATTGTTAAAAACTTCACAACGTAACATCTTAGTTATAATCAACGATAAAAAAGAAAAAGGAAGTTTGACTAAGAAATTTAATATCATTGAAATTATCTGTGGTAGTCTCTTGTTAATAAAAATGTTTAGTTACGATTCTCTTCTGGCTCATATTATTCATGAAACTAAGGAGACAATGATCTCAATAAAAGATAGAAAACAATTGAATTAGAGAAACAAATTAAAATTCTAAGTTGAAAATTGCTAAGAATTCAATTTAGAATAAAAATGCCCTCAGAGTTGTGAATGTGGTCCCAGCAGCAGTCAACATATTAAAAGAAATTAAAGTTGCGTATAATTTATTATTTTTATTAAAATGTAGAAATCCTACACAGAAGATCTACGTACAGAATATTTAGATTTCATTTTCTGTTAAGTGCGTAAGTCAAAATGTGACGAAAATGTTCAAATTCTTTTGTTCCTTCATCAAACACGCGGATAATCAAGGGTCGCGGAGTTATGGGAGTGCGGGAGCACTGGCTTACAATACAACGAAAACAATATTTCACTCAAGTTAACTACTGAAAAGTAAATAATATAGAGTTCGAATATTTGTAATGAAAAAATAAATACGGAACATCGATTGAACGTGAAAAATGTCATAATTGAAGAAAAAAACACGTAGGAACTATTTCTTCTAATAATACAAGCTTTCTACTGTATCAGTGCTTGCACAACGTTGGGAAATTTAATATTTCATTAAATAATTTTGTATTTCTTTACTATTTTTTTCTTCATGCTATTAAGTGGAATCAGCAATTTCTAGATACGCTGTGTATTTTATGATACCGTATTCATAATGTATTAGAATACAAGTATTTCCTTAAGTTAATGCTCCCGAGTTGGAAATCTTTCCATAAAATTCTATTATAATCAATAATACTTCCTAAATGTCATATTAATTCAATGGGATACGAAATAAGTGCATCACATGCTAAATGACATTTATTACGCAGCATGTGCTTCCCAATGCTAAAGCTACAACATAGTGTTCGCTGCAGCGTGTGTCCTTACCTTGATGGACGGGCCGCCGCTGTTGTTGGCGTAGTAGAACTGGTGCGTGTCGTTGGCGAGGGCGTCCAGCCAACCCACTTTGCTCTCCAGGAAGGGCCGCTCCGCGTTGCCGATGGCGTACCTGCGCAGGGCGCTGCGACGTGAGGCGGCGGCGGTGGCAGTGGCGGCGGCGCGGGGGCGGCGGCGGCGGGGCTCTACGCGGCGCTAGCCACAACGCTACCTCGCTAACAGACTCTCGCCGCACGGGCTCTACCTACTGCTACGTTGGCTGCACAAGTACGGGGTTGGTTTGGTAGCTACGTTGGCTGCTATTGAGCTAGATACACCAAGAATTACGAGGGGCTAGCTATCTAGGCGCGGTGGACGGCGTCTACCTCTGCCGCTGCCTCTGCGCCCGCCGTCGCTGGAGCGTCGCGACGCCGGCGTCCACCGCCTCCGCTTCCAACGCGTCCAACGCGGCCACCGCCTCTGCCGCCTCTGCCGCCCTCCGCGGCGCGCCCTGCACATGCAGCCGTCGACCAACGGCGAGGGAGGGACTGGCGGGCGAAAGGGCGGGAACATCGCCCGCCTGCCCCCTCGTTCTGTGCACCTCACGTCACCCCCTCCCACGCCCCTCTTCCTTCCTCTTCGTCCTCTTGCTTTGCACTCTCTCCATTCTGGTCTGTCCCATCAGCAGATAATAGGGATTACAAGGACTTCATGGAGTGAAGATTAACTATTTAATGCCATTCTTGTTCCTGTGAAGACAGGACAAAATTCAGTCCTCGCAAATAAGGACCTGTGAAAAGATGTTGGTGAAAATTTCCGATTTCTTTACCTTGATGAAAACGAACTAAACTAACGACCCTTCCTATATAGTACTTAGGATCTCGACTGTGATTTCCATACTGATTTCTCACTCGTATGAGACTGAATTGGCGACCGTTTTCCTTCCAGGCTATCAATTTCTACGATAATCTTTTACACATCAATTTATCTGCACAAACTACGGATTATGGCACCATCACTCTGGAATCTTAAAAGCGGATATTTTTACATCCCCCCTCTGCTGGTACAGAATAATCACAAGAAACACTCAAAACCTCGTGAAAAAATAATTGTAAAACGAAGTCAATTGAAAAGGGTACCGAATGGCGGTATTAATGCTAAAGATGATGAGAGTTCAAAAATGTATGGTTTAAAATAATTCTGTATTTCTCGTACATACATAATTATTACCTACTTTGTATTGTACTGATACATTTGAAAATGTATAAATACTTTATGACATTATGAACAGTTGAAGTTTTAGGAAATTAGAGAATTCTGAACGTTTTTATGTGACTAGCTTATAAGATGACACGTCACCTTGAAAATACAGTATATACTCTCATGTCTAAAAGATAACATATTGATCCTTTGGAACAACAAATTCTAGATCCTATAGAATAAAGAACAGTGCATGGGTGTGGACGTAGTAGACCTAATTGTGGAAACAGCAATCGCTGATTTCTTCGACTTCTTGGATTCCGTTTCACTTGCCCTTGACCTAGTGGGGCTTGATGCCAGATACTACGCTGGAAGTTGGAAGAAAAAGAAAAGAATGTGGAGTGTTCCGCATTCAATTTTCCGACAAGTCTTCAAAATGAATACAACTTCGCTATAGTCACTGCCATGGAAGAAAAAAACTATAAAATAAATGACGATGTGAAGTGCACGAAGACAAACAGATCTAAAGTAACTCTGGGCTGGTTTGCAGTATGTGGCAGTTTTATCCAATTCATTTATTTATTCCACAGATGTAGGAGTATTTCTGTACAACCAATTTATAGATATTTTTAACAAGAGAGCTATGCATCTAAAAGGTACTCCAGTAATATCTAATAAAAGTTTCTTGGAAAATTTACTAAATATTTGTCATAAAATTTTTCAATCTCCTTTTCTTTAAAAAAAACAACAACATCGTTATCACGACCACAGCATAACAGAAGTGAGTGCTGTCATCATTATTTGCACAGAAATATATATTCGTTCTAACTGCAATAATACGCTGATCCTAAGTTTTGGATAAATCTACTGATTTTTTAGTGATGGAGGGAATAAAATCATTGATATACACAGAGGATATAAAGAGGTCACAAAAATATGATGCATTAGTCAGAATTATAACACTCTGTCTTGTACCACGCTTAATTCGATTGTAAAGAAAAGAAAAAGTCGTTTTACTCTTTTGATTTTATCTGTACTTCTCGATTTTTAATATAATTCTTTGCATAGTTTTCAAAGTGAGACTTGAAATAGAAAAACGTTTACGGCCCAGCAATCAGAAAGATGTGCTATCAGGAGAGTGAATCATGACCCGTTGAATTTCCTATGCTGCTATGTCAATAGTAAAATAGAAGTCGATTTCAATGTTGAAATCACGACCTATATTTGTTAATACGCAATTCGGCATTCTTTTGTCTTCTTGCTATTTTTACTCACTGAATTGACTCATTTACTCTGCAAATTAATTAATTTCCATTCTTTTCGTTTTAGATTAATGTGTAATGAAAAATTAAGCACGATGAGTTGAAATGTTCATACTGTAAATGAACAACTCTGAATTATTTATCTTTTTCAAAATATATTTGTTCAAAAATTATTACGTATTAATTAATTCGTGAAAAATGATGTTTCCCCAAACATTGCACGAAAAATGCGTAATTATTTTTTCATGATTGGAATCAAAGTGAGGCATAAACTATATTCAGGCGAGTTACTGCTAAATTTATTTATCTTGAAGATAATACCTAGGGATTTATTTGCCTCATCGAAAGCGAAACTATACTTGGTAGCTGCTGTAAGAAAGTTATGAAGAATGTGTGTCGTATCTGTAAAGGCGAGCATTGAATTTTGGCTCTCCTCACGAACGTTTTTCTCTGCTCTTCCGTCTCTTTCTCTGATACTTATCCGACTGGCCATGTTGCCCCCCCCCACCAATCCCACCCGCAACCACCCCTTTCCCATTGCCCTTCCGACAGACGAACACTCCGCCTTGTCGGCGCCGTTTGCTGCGACGGTAGCCTGCGGTACGCGGAGACGCATTCGCTCAGAGGAATAAAGTTACATGCGTTATTATGCAGGATGCAGAAGCAATCTTTCTCCTAATCAGGCTAGATGTGGTTCTCCGAAGATGAGCGGAAGCTATTCAAGGAGAAATACCTACAAAACATTCTACCGACTTCAATGTCTGGCTATCCCACTAGAGGTGATGTTTTGAGGAAAAGATCGCAAGCGCTCAACACTTTACACAATTGTTCATGGTATATTTTTGTGATGTACTAAAACAAGAATTCCTCTAAACTGATTTTCCATAACACATAAATCTTCCGAGTTTTTTCATAACTCTACAGCAATAACAATTAGGAATCCACCCCAAAAAATCATTAAAAACCTTCAAATATGAATTGTTTGGGTAGCAATGATTCCCTCCCAGACCTCTTTACTTCCTCTCTATCTACGCTATAACAATGACCACGTTACTTAACTTCCCAAATGTCCTCCGCCTTTTCTCAGTTGCCCATAAACCCTTAGTTCCGCGCGTCTTTTTCCTTATGATCATTCTAACACTAAATTATTCATGCTCTTCAATGTCCCATTAAATTCTCTGAAAAATAAAATTCTTATACTTTATAATTCTTGTACACTTTGATGAATTAATAAAAGAATTCAAAGATATAGTCGAAGAAATTAACAAGTTTTCAAGTCTTTGTTTGAAAAGACACAACCTCTGGTCGAGATGAACCTACAACATATGATGAGATGGCATATATACGTCTTCCTTTAATTGCATTTCCGTCAAAAACAAGATTTTCAGAAAGAAGTAATAATTTTCTCTGAAATCATTCAATATACGGACAGTAAAAGAAAATTCTAATTAACATAGGTGTACGAAAAGGATAGTAATATGAGAATGAGATATTTCCTTCTATAATGTAATTGATTTTGTAGAACTTACATTAAATTATTAAATTAAACGACCTTACTTTCGGAGACTCGATTTATTTTCAATTTAATATTAAATGTAAAGAATATTTAATTGAAAATAAATATAATCGTTTAAAGAAAGGTCGTTTAATTTAATAATTTAATATTTCCTTCTAGTGATGAAATCAAGCTTGTCATACAATGACCATTTCAGGGTTAAAAGTCAGGGAAATAAAAATAAATGCGGTTTTGTTTGAACCTTTTCACTTTGATTTCAAGTGACTCTGTCCTAAAAAATTATTAATATTAATTAAATGTTTTAGAATGGATTGTTCGATTAAATGTGGTTATCAGAGCAAGAATGTACGAACATTCCAACAACTGAAGGGACAGAAGTCTCCGTGTTGGAAGGAAAAAGTGTGAGATTTCATTTAGAAATATTTTATAAATAAAAGGAAATCGGAAAATATTTGGAGCTCGCACGGAAAAGTTGATCCATCTTTGAACTACTTTTCACACCAGTTATATGCTCACAAAAAACGGAGAAAGAACTTCCCGGACCCACAGAAACATTTATTTCAAATAAAAGTGAGCAAGATATTACGAGATTAGTACTACGTCCAATGTCTGAGAATTTCATTACAATCCTCTGCGGCAGGTGTAATTATACTGAATTCTCGTTAAAAAACTTTTTTTTACTTTATTTTGCTCCTGGTCTTAGGAGCACCCTGTCTCCAACAGTAAACCCTTAACAGTATAAGATCTTGATTCATGGACACCACAGCGAAGATCAGTTATCCTATGCCATTGGTGGTCAACAAAGCAATTTTACGGCATGCAAGCTTTCTCTCCCTCTCTTTTATGCAAGAGATCACGGACGTCGGTGTGAGAGAGAGGGAAGAAGGGTCGTTAAATCATTTTTAATCCGTTTGTAGCTGGACAATTTGCCTTGAACACAATAAATTAGTTTCAATATAATAATGAACAATTATTTCTCTAGGAACATAAATGGTTCTAGTGTAAGCTTCTTTCCTGAACGGTCCATAAAATTTCAAGTTACCCACGTCCAATTTAGAACCCTCTCCTTATCCCGGAAGTCTCTGCTACAGATCAATCGAAATGAGTGAGGGAGAATCGTTGAAGTATCCGAAATCCGTCTTGAAACTACTATAACAAAACATATATCCTTCTCTTAAATTTTCGGAAGTGACAGCGTTATACTGGACTGACACGGCCACTGTCTTTGGTGGATGGTAGAACATTACACAAGGAAGCTTAGAAACCTATGGTTAATTTGCAGTATTTCATCACTTGATTAACAATAATAACCCAGTTAGTCATTTGTGTTGACTATAAATTGTACACTAACATGCCACGTGCATACGAATTTCTTGTTATTTCCCCTTTCGCCCCTCCCTCCAACTTGAACTTACATACATGTTTTTTATTACTCTCTCTGCTAAGAGTTCTCCGTGTGTGTTTTATTTTTACCATTAACTACTGTATTTCGTATTTGCACTCTAGAATCACAAGAGATCTCCTCTACTCAGCTACGTCAGCAAAAAACGGATTGATGGTATGTTTTCGTTACTCTTCGTATTGTAAGTTTGATGTGTAGAATAAACTTTATTCGCAGATCCCATAAATCTTCTGAAAACTTTCTTGGGTTATATTGAAGACTCCAGTCGGGAATTCTTGCAGTTTCATCTCCGTAGAAAATTTTGTAAGTGGTAACGATTTTAATAGTGAAATACATTCGTCATTTCTCAACAGTGTTAACATTTTCCGTTATTTTTAGCGCATGTCCACGAGTGCACACTGCATTTTCTAAAGCTACACCAATTTGTGAAAGTCAGTGAAGATGTCCGTGATCCACAGGCGCAATGTCGAGCCAAACACTACGAGAAGTGTGATCTTCTGAGTTGACCTCGAAATTATTATTCCGCTCACGTAAGGAAATGACGTTTCCCGGTCGTCCATCGCGACTCCGTTGCAAAACAACATCAAACGCTGAGAGTGTTCGTGAGGCATTAGGTTCTCCGGGCTGCAAACATCGCTGCGTCGATTGCAAATATTCGTGCAGAAGTGGAACATCCGTCAGCGTGCGGCATTCGCGCCTCCACCACTAATCACCGTACTGTGCGGCATGCGCGCCTCTGTGCAAGATGGGGGGGGGGGAGTAGCGGCGTCGGTGGCATCTCGGCAACGGAGCTTGGAGCCCGGCCAGCTGGCTCCACCGCCGCCGCCCCACTCCATGCACTCGCCTCATCAGTTGACGCGCCCTCGCCCCTTTGCCCTTTCCTCACCCCTCTCCGACATCTTGAGCGATACTGCAGCGCTTCAAGCGTGGAGAAGAGGGGGCGGAGAAAGTAGGGCCAACGCGGGTGGAGAGAGAAAAGGAAGGCTGACAGCGGGAGCAACATCACGCCGATTCACCCCCATCCACCCTCTTTCCAGCGCCTATCCCTCCCACAACGCACGGCCCGCGTTACTTTCACTTGCCTGGAGGTGGATGAAGCTGCCCTCTTCCTTCCGCATAGGCAACCCGCCAAGGCGCCGCTCATGCGATGATGTCCATCATGACCAAACACTCCGCTCTAGAAGAACCTTGTTGATAACTTCCGACCATGGTGTGGACGAGGGACATTTTCCATTGGAGTATCTCATGCCATCGTGGCATACTGATCGTACTCGATTTTCTCAGAATTCGCTAGTTGGGCATCCTCCATGCTTCTTTGCGTTGTGCGCAACATCGTCTAAGGAAAAGTCTTTTTATTTTTGTACAACCAAAGTCTAGTTCAACTTTTCATGGAATCAACGTTCGCCACATATTATCCTGCGATGAGACTAACGACGCTGCTGATACCCCTACTTTTGCGGACTGAAAATTAATCTGCACGGGATAGAATTAAACTATTCCGTAGAATCATTGAATAGTTATTCCTCCAATACCTTTACCAATTCAACTTGGGGGGATGATTTTACTCCGAGCAGATAGGCTGTTAATACAATCAGCAAAGAGTGTGCCATCTAATAAGAGTTTAATTTTGTGAAGATTTTAGGAATAAAATTAATATAATATATTAGATCTTTCAGCAAAATATTTAATTTCACGAAAGAGATGATAGGTCGATTTGGTTTCATGGGTTTTTTTTTGGTGGGGCTTTAGGGCTCGTCAACATCGAGGTCATTAGAGCCCATGGTTTCATGGGGAATGGATGTATGGAGCAACTTTTATGTTGGTAGGTCACTTATTTTCTTATGTTTTAGTTCTATCCGTGGACTGTTATTTTTCGTACACCACATTCTCCATTAAAACTCAAACCAATCTCCGCCAATTAAAAATTAAAACTCATAGTAAGAGAGAGGATATGATCAGTTCGATTATCAGCATAATGTATTTCTAGGTTGTGGTAACGCTGTGAATTCTCTGCAGAAAGGGAAACTGTAGTCTTCATCTTACACTCAATGTTATGGCAAGGATATTGTCACTGCACCAGATGAGAATACGAAATGCTTATCGCAACATTGACGCAGCTGTGGAAACATTATTCAGTGCCGTTGAACGTTAAAGCATTGATAAGCAAACTGAAAACCATAAATGTTCATCCATTCCGAGTCCTATAGGTTATGCGTAGATGCAAGAGAAGAAGATAGTAGTTAAAATCAGCCTCTTGACGGTGTTGTAAACGAATATGGGCTGACCGTTTTGAAGCTGAACTTAAGCTATGTATACGACTAAAATAAAAATTAAACTCTTTCAATCAAATAAAAGTTATACCTTTACTTAAATACTGAGAAATGAATTTTAATGACATTTGAATGCTTAAAGGTGATAAAATGCTGAAAAGGATAGGCATAAATTTACAAGTTATTGATGATACGTTATGATAATTTCTGTTTGTAACCTCTACCTCGTCTGACAGTCACGGCCGATTTGGTTTTCCGGCTGTACAATATGTACTTGCTTTTTATATAATTTAGACTTTCACATCCCGTTCCGTCCTGCAATATACAGATGGTGCCATAGTTGCGGTGTAAATGTGCTTACCCTACCGTACGAACCTTTACCACAATGAATTTTTGAGGATTTGCTGGTATATTTTCCGTGGATCCTCATAAATATTATTGTTTTCGATTATTTGTTATTATTTAATGAAGTAATTACTACAAGATCCTGGAGATTGATATTCAGGACGTGTATATATTGCTCGACAGAATTTTTTAATATTTTTTTCATTGCTTCCAAAATCTGTATTGATCGTACTAGAATACAATCTGTTGTTTTAACTGAAATATTAAAAGTTGGTTAATGTGCAATGCATTCGATAAAAATAGAGATCATATGAAAAAGGGAATAATGGTAGTGTAGAAAGTGTAATAGGGGTAACAGTCGGTGAAGAAAGAGTAAAAAGGGCAACAGTTTTTCAAAATACGGCAATGAGTGACAGGTTTTGGAAATTTTGCGAAACTTTGTTATCACAATCTAAGAAGACAGTGGCATTGTTCAGTTTCCTGCAGTGTGTAAGAATTTTGTTCGCTGTCATGTAAGATTCTACTAAATGAAGTAAGTCAATATAGCTGAATACTGCAGAGGCTTAATTGTATGCTGTTGTGATCCGTAAAATTGTATAAAATACTCGTCAATATATTCATTTTATTAGATCCCAGCTCCTAATTTTTAAACCTGGACGATGAAATGGATAGTTTAGTTGAAACCGTGTCGAAAATACTTCAAACCCTCAGATTGTGAATAAAATATGAAGAAAAAGGAGTGTTTTTTTCTGGCAGAGAAAACAGTGATGTGTGAAAAACAAGATGTTTAAAAAAGTGAACATTATAATGATCCTAAAAGGAATAGTGAGATGGCATTGGTGGGATAGATGAAGTAATGCTCTTGTCAGTGGCTGTAATGGCTTTGGTTGGCATGACAACTAGTAAGACAGAGTGATTTATTGCATGTTACTGCGTCCATCAGCACTCTCTGTTTGCTCGTTCGCGACATGCGGTGTTGTATTTACTCATTCATCGTCTTTTCAATCGCAGCAAAATAGTATTTCACCCAGTAACATAAATTCGTCTTCTTTTACTCCATGCCGTAAATAGTCCAGAAATTATTCGAAAAAGTTTAATCAAGCAATTGACTACTACATTATTTTTACAATTTTCAATGTTGGGATAAGATCTAAAGACCTTCGTGTTAAAGTAATAGGAGCAGCTTTAGTGTTAAAATTATAATAACGTAATGCCTCTTTCATTAAATAAAAATTTTCTAGCTTATAAACCAAAAAGATCTTTTATTTTTTCACACGTACTGTTTTCAGGATTTGAAGCTAATAACTTATTTTTTAAGTCTAAATACGTGTTGTTTCATGTTCTTTTCCTTCTGTGGCTACACAGGAAAAGATAAAGTTAAATAAATCTTTTTAGAACTATGAGCTATACGCAAAATTTACTCAAGTATTTTTGGGGATCTAAATTCATTACTTCGACAGTATGACGTGGAATTTATTGTCAAGAAACATTCAACCGGGTAGATGTGGATGTGTAGCACATATGTTGGATGTTTGAAAAAAAGAAAGAGATTCCACTTCAGTTCACATTAGCGATTGTCACAGCAAATGATTTCACAGTATGATCTTAACGGTTTGTGGATCATTTTGCAGAGTATTTGAATGACCAGACATTTTGCGTTAAATATACGTTATTATTATTTTAAGTAGGACTTTAAAAAGTAAAATTTGCTTTTCTCTAAATTTAATAATGATTTAAAACCGAGGTTTTTCAAGCACATCTGTCCAGAGAATTGAGCGATGGAACAGAGGGCACTTTCAGGAGTCATCATAATGGAGGAAAATTATTATAAAGTGAAGAAGATGACGTAGAAAATAATGCAAAGTGAAACGGAGATCTTAAAATAGCGAATAAAGCTCGTAGGAGTTACCCTGAAGTAAGTAGGAACAACGTATCAGGACGTGGAAATGGTATCCACTTCTGGAAAAAGAAAATCCAGGTCACTGGAGGGAAAAGGTTGTTTTTTATTTAGAACGGTAACAGTAGACTCCCTCTGGTTCGGCCTCAGTTGATACGACGCAGACTTATCTCAAGGGCATGAATCTCACAGCCCAGCGATACCCTTCCAGCGATTTATTACTACTTGTTTATTTTCCTATTACTGGACACGGAAAACACAGCTCAGTTGAAGACTTCTTTTTATGAGAAAGTAAACTTTACGCTTTGTGTGAATCACCGTGTTCCGTGAATAATATTTATATTTCATTATTATAGTGTCTATTCGGTTGGTCCGGCCATTTTCTAATCGAGTTCGTGATCTAGTCAAGAGGCTAGGTGAGAGGTAGTCTACTGTAGAGCAAACGAAATGAATGGGCCAAAAAGATTGAGAGCGATATGAATCACGCTTCAATTAGAACACGATTGGAGTGCAAGAGATTAAGGGCGTGTTGGGGCTTGATGAACTTAGAAACTTGAAGATTTCATAGAAGAAGGCTGCTGGTGTTTTAGAGCATGGAAGTGAAATGTAGTCATTATAATGTTTAGAGTAGAAATAGAAAAGATGAGAGCAGAAGATGCGAGCAAGAAAGGGGGAGGACGTCGCGGAACTCACCAGATACACGCCAGCCAATGTGCGATGAGGGCGAACGTCGCCATGAGCAGAAGCAGCACGGCAGCGCCGTATTCGGAGTAGCGGTCGATCTTCCGCGCCACGCGCACCAGTCTAAGCAGGCGCGCCGTCTTCAGGAGCCCCATCAGCGTGGTGGTCTACACAGGGAAGAACGTTAGCATTGTCCACCTCTCCTTCCCACCCTCCCCACCCACCCATCCACCCTCCACTGACCGCCCCTCACCCCCCTCCCACCCGTCCGCCCACCAGCCGTTCCCACCTCCTAGAACACATGCCCGCCTCCCGACCATTCTCGCTCCAAGGTGGCACATCATCGATTCCTAATCAAATACTATTCTCGCGTTCATGCCAAGTTTCTTCAAAACCTTGCCGACGTTTCTACAAATCACGTTGTCTTCCTCAAGAGCATTGCCGAAGCGTCGGCAAGATTATTGTAAAATTGGCCTAACTGCAAGAATTGTATTTGCTGGCTACATCCCACCCATGGATCCTTTCTCCTTTTCACCAACTTATCGTTCTTTTGATAATCGAAGATCGATAGACAATAGGAGGGTAAACCAGATGTCTCAATTACAGTCAGTAATTCTGGTCTTGAGAGTTGTATTTGAAAGTACTTTTAATTTTTTAATTGAGCTCCATTTTTCAACTGTTTATGAAAAAACTTCAAAAGAAAATGCAAACATAAAATTGTTGGTCTTTTAAAAAACGTAGTTCGGGATGAAAAAGGAATTTCACCGAGGGTACAACTTGACGCAACGTAACACAAAAGTTATCAAATGCAGCAACCTTCTTCAATCTCATGACGCGCAGCTCACAGCGCTAGCGGCGAAAGAGAATTAATGTGGGAGGAGCCTTAAGACCACGTGAAAGTCGAGGAGCCAATGGCATCATAGCGATATTGTCGATTGTTATTCTCGCTGTAGACACGTAGACGTTTTACTCGAGTCAGCAGAATCCCAGTGAGTTTATGTTCGAATGCTACTGCCTACATCAGCCAATTCGCAGATCCGGCAGTGACTGATGCGCCAACTGACGGACCATTTGGTCATCTTACACTTTGGCCGCAAGGAGGCTATTTGAAGTTAGCTTCTCCACCAGATTCATTCATTCACTCAAGTCATTCTCTGGGTGCCACGATATATCGTCTTGAACGGATGAAACTACGCTAGGCTATCCCCCGCAACAGATTCATGACAATACCATGCTTTCGCTCCATTGGTTACACCTCGTAACTATTCTCTCACCGCGAGAAGTAAAGTCCCCTTTCCATTTGGCCTACTATAGGAACTTTAATCTTCTTACCCATAAAACGAAGCATCTCTGAGTTGTGTTTTGTAAAACCCTGAATGGTATTTTCGCAATAAATAGTGATTGTTTCTTCAGTTGATGCTTTCGTTTGACCCTAACCCGTAGAGAATGTTCCCATACTTAGAACACAACCTGAGAAATTTCGTGATTCATGTATTGTACTTGCCTTTTTTCACCAGAGATAAAAAATAAAAATGAAGATATACCGAAGAAAGTGTCATTCTCCGATATAATACAAAAAAGCAAAATTCGTTTTCTTTGTAAATAATCACGTTTTTATTTTAAACCTTTTCCTTTGATAAAATTTACAAGTTATTTTATACTTGGATAAATTATTTGTACTTAACAGGTGATAATATAATAATAATAATTTTATTAAGCTTATAATAATGTATCAATATTGCTGATGGTGTAATGAAAGACGTAGAAACTTGATTAATTCTTAGGGCTCTAATGACCTCGATGACCTCGGCGAGCCGTAAAGCCCCAATAAAAAAAATTGATTAATTCTTATACTAGGTCCTTAACACGATTAAACTCATATAATTCTAATGCGATTATAAATATTTAAACCAGATACACCTTTAATGACTATCTTTTCATATTTCTTCCACAATTTCTATTTTTTGTTTTGTTTTGAATACTGTGTAAATATACATACGCTGGAAAAAGTTAATCCTTTAACATCACAGTTGTACCTCAAATGTTCAACTCAGGATAATTTTTGACGCATGATTTCTGATTTTTACTTTCCTATGAATTATTATTAAATATAACGCGCGTTTCGTAGTTGGAGTTCCTGCTCGTACTATTCGAGATTATATATTCCCTATAAATGATGTGTTCTTTTATTCGTGGAGTGTGAAGTGCAAAGTTCCGGATAGGTTACAACAGTTTTGATTCCTATTGGTTGGTTTGATTTCTGAGGGGCTTATTTTCCGCGGCACGTTTTGATTACGAGATGGAGGAGAATTATTTATCTCGACTTACAGATTCGCAAATGTGTGTCACGTGTGATTACAAAACGTGAACGCGACGGCCTGAATTGTGTGCTCCATAGAAGCGTGTAGGAGCCTCAGCGCTTCTTCGTTCCCAGAACTTCCCCCCTCGCATCCGCACCCTATCACAGCATTCTGCCGAAGTCTCGTTTCGGTTCGTCGCCATGCCGGCTGGCGCTACGCGAGCCTGGAAGAACGGATGCGTCGCCGACACACTGCCGGGCGCCCGCCATGGACCACGCTGCGACGTTGCTTGCCTCCAGCGCCACCCCCTTCCGTACACCACCTGCTTCTTCTGCTTCTGCTTCTGCTCCCGCCACCCCTTCCCACCTCTCGTCACTGATTTTATTATTATTATTATTATTAGGGCTTTAAGGCTCGCCAACAACTAGATCATTTAGAGCCCCCGTTCATTGCGGTGCTGTGTCTTTCCGAGAGCGCGCTACAAAGCGGGAGTGGAGACGAAGCGTTCTCATCGATCGCCAAATCCCCGGCCAACCTCCGTGCCCTCCGCGCCGCACCACGCGCCTCTTGTTCCAGCTTCTCCTCACCCACTTCCAATTCTCTTTCTTCTTAGTTTCCGCACAGGGTGCTTCTTAGGCCTCTGAAGGCCCTTACGGTTCCAAAGCAAGCCTTTCGCCTTTCCTCACTTTTCCTCCAAACATTGCATTATTACTTTTACTATTGTTGTATACTCCTCATGTGCCCTGCACTGTAGGGATAAATATTTTTTTATTGAGACTTAACGGCTCGCTGACATCGAGGTCATTAAAGTACTAACATATCTAAACATTTCGTAAATGCAGTCAGGGAAAATATATTTACGCACCACAGGGAGATCCAACGTGACTCTTCCCCGTGTGTGGGACTCGCCGAATAACTCGACCATAGCTACTAAAAACCCTCCTGAATTACCATATATTTGAACATATAGAGGATAGGAAAATAACAGCCATCATTTACCTAATACATTAAAAAACAAAAAGAAAGAAAGATGTAAATTAAAACCCTCTCGAGAACTTGTCGGAGGAGCCCCGATCTAATCATGAATTTAAGTCATGACATATAAAGATCAGATAATGTGCCAAAGGTCACATTCCTGAAGGAATCTAAAAAGGCATAGCAGAGTCGATTCTTTATCCAAGCATTTCGTCCAATCTATGGTTAGATTGTGTCTCCGTCGGATGGTTCAATATTTGAGACATTTCAAAAGAAAGTGTTCTTTGGTAAGTATTGCGTTGCAAGTCTCACAGATGGGGGGAGGCTCACCGCATAAGACATGACCAAGGGTAAGATAGCAGTGGTCAATACGAAGACATGTAAGCATCACTTCTTCACGTCTGTTCGCACAGGATGTAGACGACCAAGCCTTAACGGAGTCTTCTACACTGATCGTTCATCCATAAGCGATTCTTCATGTCATTTCTTTACGTCTGCTCGCACGGGATGAAGACGACCAGGTCTTAATGGAATATTGTAGCTTGAAGGCGCAATTTTCCCTTTCTGCTTGCCATATCTTAAGAATAGACAGTATTATGACAAGATTTGTGTCTGACGTGGGAACGGTTGATATGTTAGGAACTGCTTACTGTGTTCCCCGTTTTGGTGCCTCATCGGTTTCTTCGTTACCAATAATACCCACATGCCCAGGAAGCCAACAAACGACTATTTCAAAATCTTAAACTGATAGAGGGCTTATTAGATTCAGAATAATCAGTGTCAGGATGTTACAAGTGTACAATGAAGGCATTGACTACAGAGCACTAATGGAGTCACTGCAATGAACCACACGACGTATTGAAGATAGCTGAATGAACTTCAGCTCCTCAAGGATTGCATATTTTTCCGCAGTGTACATGCTGCAAAAGGAATGGAGGAGAAAAGAACGGGTGGACCTGTGGCAGCGCAAAGCAGCACCCACGGAATCGTTAAAAGATGAACCATCAGCGTAGATGAACGTATGACCAGAATACATAGTTTACATTTCTCTGAAGGTCTGCTGGCACACAGCAGCAGAAGTGTTCTGCTTTGAAAGTTTAGATAGTCGAAAGTCAGTATTTGGTTGAATGAGAGACCATGGTGGTGTGAGAGAATGTGAGTATTTCACCTGAGGAGGTAGGATGATGTCATTTTCCTCCATCAGATTTTTAAAGAGGACACCCACTGGGCGGAGTAACGAAGGTTTTGTAGTGTAAGATGAATGAAATTTGGGGGAATGAATGTGTAGGCGAGTGGGGTGATCTGAAACCCCCCATTAGTTTGACTCCGTAAGTAAAATATTGCATCTTCTGATGAGAGTTGGATCGCCAGCGTCTACCAGTAAGGATATAAATGATACATAGCTCCTTTGCTACCGTATCAGTATCTCCATTCGAATTACGGCTTGTAACACCTCTCGCTATTGAGAGTTTCCTGGATGGCCAATTGTCTCTTCCTTTGATGACGCTTAAAGTTTTTTCCCATCATTCTGCCTTTTATTTTTCATTACGTTCATTTAAACGTTACCATCTTACTGACGTCAGATTGGTCCTACTTTCCCACCTGTCGCATTGCAGGCGCATCAAATCTGTTCCGAGGTCTTGTCTTTCTACAAGTGAGTGTACAAGTCTTGTCTTTCTACAAGTAAGTGAGCATGCGTCATCACAGGCGAGAGGAGAGCTCGAGATGAGGATAATGACGTCAGAGCGCGCAGGCGCTGCTCGTTTCGCCCTTGCTCTCACGTCCGTGCCCGCTCAGCTCTCGTTCTCCTTCCACGTCACGCGCAGAGGCCCGTCGTGCTGTGTAGCTTCTCTCCATCTACCTGCATCCACCGCTCGCTTCTCTTTCCCTCTGCGGTTCCCCACAACCCTGTTACCTTCCCACAACAACAGGCATATTTGCTTCGATTGAATGATTTATCGCCTTCCCAAGCACACAAAGAGTCGTGTCCACGTAAGGGCGAAAGAGGAACAACTGATAATGAAGCACTTCAACATCTGTTTGCGGCAAAGCATCTCACCCACGCAAGCAAAGCGGTGGAAGCCTCTCAGAGATGAGTACTTTGTTGGAATACTTTATCTTCTTGAAGAATATGAAGCTGTTCGGTCAACGATTACACAGTGAGAACATAGATATGAAATCATGCAAAAGCATTATCGTTGTTTTTGAAATGGTTTGACGTGCAAATTAGTTAATGAAATCTTGAATTCTTTTATATTAATGTCACCATTAATATTTTAACTCAATATTTGACAATAGTTTACTAATGCAGAACAATTTTATCTTTGACTTTGACTTGACTCCGTAACGTTCAGTCGCACTCAGTTTTCAATACCATAAATCGAAGACATCTGGTACCCGTTCTATTACCAACGTCCAATATCGCAAAAACCACAAAGTCCAAAGTCACGAAACTGAGATTCAGCAGTGGTTTCTTAGAAATTGTTATATAATGTATACAATAGCCTTCTGAAACGAGCCGCCCCTGTACGGTCGCAGTCTTGCGCTTTCCTAAAGTCGGTTCTACTATAGGGATTTAATCGTTGATACGTTCACACTATACAGGTTTCACTGGTTTGGGAGAAGGAATGGGAGGTGTGCCAAACCTGTGCAGGTTTTATCCAACATTATGTCTCAACTTACAATCTCATAGCGGAAATATTAGAGATTTACTGAAGTCAAGTAGATATGCGGAAAGGAGAGCAATATTTAGAACGACTCTAAGTAGGTCTTGACATGTTCGGACTTCTTTAAGTGAAACGTTTTTTGACGTGTTGGAACCAAAATCTCGGGTTATCAGCTTGCTGTTTGCGTCGGTTCACCTGAGCATCACGTTCCGCAAAATCTCTGCTCTCCAGAAGATTATGTCCGAACGAGAGACTGGCGAAATATTGTATTCACTGGAGGCGACATAAATAAACAACCTGCCAACTACTTGTTATTAACGAAGACTGAAAAGTGTAAGGATTTAGTTTCACTCCTTACTCATCTAACTTATTAAAAGTGTCTAATCAGTCACAACAAACAGGTGACAACATAGTTCGTGAAATAAACATATAATTACAGGAAGTATGTCATAATTATTTATTTCTTGTGTTATGGCGAGGTTCAGGTCCTGAGGCCTCTTTTCCAACTAACACATTAGATTGAGTGAATTAGGAAGGAGAGATATTGCGTAGCCGGCGAACTTATGGTACCGAATCGACATTGGTTTGGAGTATGTGAGGGAAATCCTACCTGAAAACCTCACCTAATTCGAACTGGCACTCTCCCTCTCTGCTATTGTTTGGGATTGAAGACTACTCCACAACTGTGATCACAAATTAAGTACGTATATTATAAACTATATGTGCATTTGTTTATTGCACAATTTCTACGTAAATATATAATCAGAGTGCGTTAGGAGTGATTATGCGATTCAAACTCATCCGTACACCATAAAGTATTGTAAAAGATTTGTAAGTAATCATATTTAAGAAAAATACAGTTTTCACTCAAATTAACAAGCGTAGCGATAACCATGAAATAAACAATGATACTGCATATGTATCCACAAGTGAAAAACGATAATCTACACTAAAATACTACACGAATGAAACACATGAAATATAATTAATATTGTATTCTGAAGGTTTTTGTTATTTTCATTGAAGTAAACTATTGATAAATATTCCAAACAATATAAGTACGCACTATTTCTTTCAATTTATTAACATACTGACTATGATTAAGTTATTTATTAATTATGATGACAAGAATACATAGTATAATTTGTATTTATAGAGCTGATGCTGTACCTGTTTACTACTCGGACTTGATATTCTGTTTTACAGGACGTCTTTGGCGACATTTTTTATTATCTTCGTAATCTAATTGTAACTTAAGTCATGATGTACTTGTTTTTAAATTATTATAACAACTAATTATAAGAAGAGCAAATGACGTTTATAAATCGATAATACCATAAATACTTATTTTATTGTTGTAAAATTAAAAAGTATGAGTGTTTACTATTTCCACTAGAAAATAGAAATAAGTGCAGAGCGTAAAGTACTCAACTTTTCTTCTTTCCATTTCCCTCATCCAAATAATGGTTAGGCGGAAGAGCAGGTCTCATGACCTGGAACTCGCTGGATGACATTAAATACATTAATTAATAAAAATAAAGAAATAACGATAATAACTCGAGAAAAAATGTTTCGATCAATTTATCTATACATTATAACTGACAACACTGAAATGAATAAATAAATATAAATAAATTTATTGTCAAGAAAGCTGTTACAAGCTGCGTATGACCACGTGGAGGGCAATAAACTAATTTACTCTCCGGAAGCAAGCAAGGGACCATCCCATCAATTCCGATCAAAGGTCCTAAGGCAGAGGCATATTTAACATGATCATATCATTTTACAATGTATGATGTGGACAATGTTTGCTTCAAATTTCACGTAAATCTCTAATCTAACATCCTCTTTCGGAATAGACATTGTAAAATAATACTCGAGAATATTTAATATCTGGGATATATCGCGATAAAAAGAAAAAAATGTAAACGAGCATATCCTCTTAAACGCTGGTTTGAGAAGCAACCCGTCACGTATTATTGTAATTATAGTCGTCTCGAAGCTGATATATTACGAGATTTCCAGTATACTCTGTACTTCTCAGAATCGATGGTTAGTTTGAGATCTATCTTGCTGCCATGCATCCGTTTATCCCGTTCATCGATTTCTGGGAGTATTTTTTTCAGCATTTCATGAGCTTAAGTGAATTATGTTAAAAGTTCTCTCTTTAATACTCGTTGTACACTCGCTGGTTCTACTTTACTGAGTTTACTGCTTAGTTGAGATCAAAAGCAACACGATAAATATATTTCACGAAAACTGAATTTCTCTTCCTAAACATACAAAGATTAAAAGTTGTATTCCGGGTGCAGATGCAACCGCGAAGTTGAGAAGAATACGGAGGAGAATGAGCCGCAATATTCTTGCTGCAATATCTATAATAGACGCAAATTCTGAATTTAACTTCGTGACGCGAGAGCATTTGAACACATACTACTACTGGTTTAAAGAAGTTTTCATATAAATAACCATTATCATTTAGTTTTAAATAAAAATATTTTGACGCCAAATCAGACACAATTATTTGGATTTGTACCTCCATTTTATAACTGAATTGAGAGTATAAAGTTTCAAATGTATCGCAACCTTTTATTTGCATGTATGACTTTCAGTGAATCGGAATTAAAAAAAAATATTTTGTTGACTTACGTAGAAAACAGTCTAGGAAGCATTGTATACATTTTATAACAAATACGATTACATTGAACGGATACACTGTTCCCATTTTACAACAAATAAGTTTCTGTTCCAACATCCAAAAGCTTATGTTGTATGAGGGTACCACATCAACTCCCACCACTCCATTAGAATAAGATCCCTTAAGAATATTAAAAGGTTTTTGTTTGAAAAATGTTTCTCCTTATACATTGACTTTGTTAACAAAATATTCTCAATGAATGTGTAAACAGGTAGATAAGCTGTACATGTGATGTCTATTCCGTTCTCTTACTCAATTATTCTCCATTCTCTGTCATCAAGGAGACTAGCGCTATTGAAGTTGAGTCGTAATAAATAACATAAATGTTGCATAGGGATCCCAGAGCGTTGTTCCGGCACACTTCCCCCAGATCTCGAGTGCAATGCAGGGTGAGTGGAAGCAGAAATGTGGCGGACTGCTGGAGGCGCCGGCGCGGCGGAGTGGCGCGCCAATGTGATGGACAGAGGGTGGGTGAGACGGGGAATCGGGTGGCGCCAGCGGGGCGGATGAGAGGACAATACTTGTCACTTTTGTCACCACGTCCCCTGGCAACACGCAACGGAACTAAGAAGGTTCGAATTTATAGAGAAATTGGCAAATTGCTCTAATTTGCGAGAATTTACAATTGTGCAAAAATAATTCTCGACATACAACAACATATTAAAATAGTAAGCACACGTGCTCCTCTCATTTAGCAAACTATACATAACTTAGTGTTCCTTTCTACGTAGCATTTATCACTTAAAATTGTGCATCAACTTTCGAAATTCATACCACAAAAATATGTTGCCAATCGAAAAAATGTGTGTATGTTTCCATTCTAATAATGTTAAAAACTATTCATTGAAAATTGCAGAACTAATATAAGCGTGGTTGCAAAGAATTTCAATGAAAGAGAAACACTTTCATTTAGAAAGAAAATTTCCAGACTTTCAATTATATTTTACATTTTTAAGTCAACATAACTATTCTCACATTAACATGACCAATTTTTACATCTCAGTAAACAAATAATAACAAAAAGCACAAAAAGCCTTGTGAACTGTAATGTGCAAAACTCGGAGTGAAATGTGGAAGAATGTATGTCTCCCAAATTGCATGCGGGAACAAATGACTGATTTGAAAGAATTGAAGGTAGAAATTTCTTATTTAAAATCAAACGTAATTTATTTGTTATGTCCGAGTCTGCGTCAGCTAAGCTTGAAAAGTAGAGTGAAGAGGCGAGCAGAAAAATGGTGGGGTAAGGATCGATATACGCCGAAAGCAGGCACAACGTTTCGCATATTTCTGAATTGTTTCGCATGTATGAGATTAACTCATTTATAACACTCTCGCAAACTTGAACTCTGGGATTGTTTCCAACTCATCGCTGCTTTCTATCGAGAAGTGCGTGTATTCATTTCTTCCTTGGAAGTTGATGATGACGGTATTGCACACGGATCGACAGTTCCCCGGCTGCGGGCAGGCCCGTGCTCCCGTTTCACCACCTAGCTTTCTCTCCTGCCCCGCCCCAGCAAAACTTCACCACAGCGTCACCCTTGGACTGAGCGAGAGCTTTGGCCAGGGCGGGGGTCGTGGAGCGATCGGGAAGAAACTGGTGGTTGGCGGGTTGCGGGCAAGCGGGCTGACTGGGCGGCGAGGCCGGGCGGCGGGCAGGCGGACGGTTGGGTTGGTGGTGTGAGCGCGCGCGGGCGGTGGGTGGGAGGCAGACTGACGGGCGGGCGCCTAGACTTACGGTCGGACGGGAACGCGTGGCGGAGGGAAGCAGCGGACTGAAGCGGACGGGGTGGAACGGCTCCTTGTAAAGGATGAAGGGCCACCCATGCACATACAACACTCAAATGCCACAAGTACGGATGATGCAAGAGGGACACAGAAACCGCTATGAGACTAGTGCTAGTGACGACTGTGCGAGCAGGCACATGCGCAAATACAAGAAAGCAGCAGGGGTGAGTGAAAAGGCGCAATACACAATGGGTAATAGTCGTTCAGAAACTAACCTCATCTGCATCCAAGCCCAACTGTAAAGTAAAAAAAAAAATCTACTGAAAACAGCACATAGAGATAGCTACAGAATGTCAACACTTATCTGCAACACCTAGGGGGAACAATAAACACCGAGGGGGCAACACACGGCCAGAGAGAGGCAGCTTACAATGAGGACACCATGCAATGTGCATGGAGCCGCGGGCACATGCCATTGCGGCCTCACACTCACTACGAGGCCTACGGGTGAAGAAGTGAAGGAGAATGCCGGGAGGAGAAGGAGGCGAAGAGGCGGATTGGGGGCATGGATGGAGGCCTCTCTCGCCAGGAGACCTTTGCGTTGTGGATGAAGGTTTTGGTGTGACATGGAACAGAAAGTCCTTTCTGACCTTACATTTTGCACAAAACCTACGGTTACAGTACCTAAGGCAGGAGCAAGAGTCTTGTAGGATGAGGGTGAATTACTCTGGGATCTGGTGATCGTGGGATTCAAAAATAAAGAATTAGTTCACGGACAAACGGCAATCTTCCTGTATAATGTCACACATAGATAATATGGAAGAAGAATTAAAAAAAGTTCAGCATGAATGGAGTTGATACAAATGGGTAAACTCTGTTGTGTTCGAGAAGTCTTCTGCAATTTCTTTTTCATCATGGGGTAGACTCCTTGAATTTTGGTATGTTTTCTTCTTTTGCGTTTATCTCATGCACTTTGACTATTATTGTTTAACTACAAAAAAAATGTTTGCCTTCTTACGAACAGAAACCATCTCATTGGAGGAAATTACTGGAAATAAAATGATAAGCGATGGAAATCATAGTTTATGTTCATGAAATAGAAAGTTTTCTTTATAACACAAGGTGTAAAATGTGTTAGGAATGCTAACAAATGGACGGAAACGGTTGGATAGCGTATTGACTATTGTAGAGTGATTCAGTGAGGTATAAGAGCAATGTGGAGGGATACGTTGAACACGGAAATCTACAAGGCTGGGGGAATATGTGCAGGGAGGGTTTGAAGGAATGCTCGCAGACGCTGGCACCTCAACCTGCGCGACTTCTCTGTCAGGTGATGGAACACATCCGATCTCGTGGATTTAGGATTTTGGTCTTTCAACTATCTTAACTTATCTTTGTGAGTAAATGGTATACGCATGCTTTCATACATTTCCTTCCTCCCCCAACATTTATAATTCCAATAAAATGTCAATCAATTGCCAAGCACTTACCACTACTTTCGAGTTTAATTTACCAAGCAGGCCCAATTAAATGCTTTGCATTTTTCGAAGTGACAAATCATTTAGGAGGGTGACATTGATCAGCTTTATAAATAATTGCGCTTTCTTTCTGTAGTGAAATAGGTCATAATTTGTTGTAGCTCTTCTGAAAGTAATTCACGACACGAGCAATCAATATTTTCGCGAAACCCTGAACGTTTTTGCTTTGAATTTGCTTTGATGTAGAAAATAATACGCATGACTCTAGAGAGCCATAATTGCATAGTGGTTCTCGAAATTATATTTATTCCTGGCGTAAATATGTTCCAAGAGAAATATGCCATGAATGTATTGCATGAGCTATGGGTTTTCGCGTTTCCAATGGCTATTTAGAAGGTATTGCTTAGAAAGTCGAATATCATGCGAAGAGATGAATGGTGTTCCACCTCTGACAGTGTTCCCGACACGCAGGGGCAACGGAGTCGGGGAGGTGGGGAGGGTGGGCCGGCGTCTGCAGGGAGGGGAGAACGTCCTCACCTCGTCCGTGTCCGAGTTGAAGAGTAAGAGGTCGAAGGGAATGGCTGCCACCAGGTCGATGACGAACCACCCCTTCAGGTAGTGAACTGCGATCTTCCCTGGATGCGAAACCACCTCATCGTTGGCGTTCACGTACGTGGTGCGGAAATTGATGAGAATGTCGATGATGAACGTGACGTCAACTGGAATAAAAAATATGATCACTGGGATTATTGGCTCGCACGATGCTCTCAACAGTTTCTAAAGTTATAATGAAATACTTAAATTACAAAAAACCACAATATATTATTAATAAAAATACCATACGGCATTCATATGAACTATACACAATAATTATTGTGAAAGTTTTTTAGATCACAATGTTCGAACCCTTAAAATGTGTTTTACACCTGACGAAGACCCTTAACGATCTAAAAACTTTCAAAATAAATATTGTGTATAGTTCACGTAAAGGTTGCATGATATATGTTACAACAATGAATTTAAGAGGTAGGCGTTAATTGTAGAAAAAAATTTACATTATAATTAATATAGGTATAGGGTAATGATAATTAGAATAAAGTATGTATGTATCCACCGAAATTTTGAAAAAATACATTTTCTTCCTCAAGACTCATCTACCATTCGAACCTATATCTTGTGATCATCAATTTCAACTCGATCAATCTTATCCACGATATACTTCCTAGTTTGACATGAATACATAGTTCACGATAAACGTCCTGTGTGACCCGCATTTCCCTGTAGCTAGGGGACGGATTTCAATCTAGTTTTCAGTAATAGATAAAGTATTTCAGGAGGAAGCAATAAGTGTACAATTTGTGGACATTTTGCGTAAATTAGCCAACCTATGACGAATGTCGATGAAGTCGAAAAGTATAATTCGTGCGTCGAAGAGAATCTTTGCGAGCGCTACTTGAGAAGTGTATTGTTCACCTCAATAGTTCTACGAGAAATTTCAGGACAGCATATTCCAATCTACAAAAGTTCACCAAAATTGTCAACATAAACTTATTAAACATACACATGTTGGAATACTTTTCCTGAAGAGTATAATTTAGGTAGGAAAAATATGTTCTGGGTTTTGTACGTTTAGTGAAATTGAAAAAGTTTCTTGAATTGTAACATTCGATGAATATATTATATTTTACAAGGGAATTCCGCACTTGCTCCTCCACTTTGAATTAAACTGAAACGTCGTTGCGATGCGATGTATACAGAAATAATTTAAACCACCGTAAAAAGACAGATGACTTCGATTACACGCATAGACTTAAACAGAAAATAGACTCAGAGGTCTCGTGTACCAGTTGTCCGAAGATGAAAACGAAGTTAGGTGTGTCTCTCTCGCACATCGTCTTAGGTAGGGGAACTCGATTCCCCTCTCTGACTGCTAACAGCCGCGCACGAGCCATTGCATTCCTTCCCGCCTTCCCTCCTCCACGCGGGTGTGCGACAGAGAGGGCGACATCTCGCAGTACCTTCAGTGTCATGTTATCACGGACAACCTACAGCAGAGACCGCTGAGTCTATTTTATATGTATGTCTACGATCACACGCCACCCTCTGGTTGCGGATTGCGCCTCCTCTGTTTGAATGTATATTTTTATTGATCAAAGGCTTTGAGATGCCTGTTTTCTCTGCTTAATCTAATTCAATTTCATACGTTCTGGTTTGTCAGTTGAATTGTCCCCGCGCCAGGAATTAGAGATAATTCAAACTTCTTGTTCCTGAAGAGGTGGGGTCATGGGGCTAGATAACGTCATCGCATTCAAAACGAGTAGAATTGTTTCCGTTCTGAAATATTCTTTATGATCCTATATTCGATATTGCGGCGCTACCTACGTTCGATAGATCGAACTGTCTCCTATCGACGTCGAAATTAGAATTGGACCAAAGGCTGTTTTGCTTGCTAAGTAAAGCGCTACAGGGAGTACCACGGTAGATACCGTTGAACTCTCTGGGACCAAATTAAATATTCAGAGTCATTCTTCAGATTATTGTACGTGCTCGTATTGGTTTTTCAACTGTAGTGTGTACGAAAAGAGGCCAAGCAAATATTGCGCTTTATTCCTCACACGGTTTGAAGTTCTCACATGATGGGTCAGCCTAGTTCCATTTCTTCATGTTTATTACTGTTTGTTTTAAACTATAAATACAAAGTTTTACTATACAAGATGTGTTCTAGATACTACATTTCCCATCCTGGCCCGGGTTTCTCTCAGTTTTTCCTTCGGGTAGAGGCAGATTTCATATACAGGTTCTCTAGGCTTTGTCTAGGGGCGTGTTTATTGTAACAACAAATCGTGAATTTAGTGTTTTTTCAACTCTTATGATTTTTAAACACTATATTCAGAATAATCTATAGTTCGATAATAACTTGTACATGTAAATTTACAAACATATTGACATTATATATGTATTATAACTCGCAGCTAACTTTTTATCTTATCTAGGAACTTTTGCTGAAATTTTTGAATCCGCCTCTGCCATAGGGCCCTTGATCGGAATTGATGGGATGGTCCCTTGCTTGCTTCCGAAGAGTAAATTAGTTTATTGTCCTCCACGTGGTCATACGCAGTTTCTACTGTTTTTTGACAATAAATTTATTGTTATTGTTACAATTTATAGTAAACTATAAATACATTGAAGTTTGTTAATGAAATTAACTTATTATGTTGGTTTGTAAACTGCTCCTTTGTACTCCTATTTCTCAAATATTCTTACATTAAAGTATAAAAAATCACAACTCATCCTTTATCATCATTCGGTTTTATTTTAATTATCCTAACTCAATATCTAAAATAATTTAAGTGATTCGGGTCATTGAATACTCAATATAAAAACTATATTGTAAGCAATTTGTTGTTCACTCATAACTAGACTAAATATTTCAGAAGAAATATATATTAATATTTGCGAAAAATTACCAAAACGAGATAATTTCATAAGTCAATTAAACATTACAATTTTGTCCCACAATTGGGCATTTTTTCGAATATTTGTTATAACACTTGCTGTATGAAGAAATAAAACGTGAAAATTAAAACCAAAATGTAATTCATAATATTAAATACTTATAACAACGTGTTGTATCGGTCTCCTTCACATATGTTAATCTACAATGTAGACAAGGAGTCAGCAACCGCGAAGCTATTGTTTCGGGCATGAGTTATCAAATAAACTTATCATGGAAATAATAATAATAATAATAATAATAATTATTATTATTATTATTATTATTATTATAAGAAAGATCTTGGAGATGAAATAGATTCCTCCTCCTAGCAGAACTTGATTTTACAATCCACTGCTGAGAGAAAAACCAATGCAAGTTGAGAGAATTATGATAATAATAATTTTAAAAAACAGTAACTAATGTCCCTTGTAACGCGAGATCATTTAATCCTTGAGATGATGATACGAATGGAGTACATAATGAATATGATATCACGGACATTTCAGGCACTGAAAATAGTACAGATCATCCGCAGCATCATAACGAGACAGCGTGAGAATTACTGCGGGTGAAACTACGCCAAGCAATTGCGTCAACAGAGAAGATTTCTATGGAATCCTGACAACATTTCCGGAGGATATTCGAAGATAAACATAGAGAGACTGTTATTACTGAAGTAAATGCATTTTAAGTGAAGATTTCCCTGATGAAGCTAAATTAAGTATCACAAATATTAACTGCATTTTGTATGCATCCACTACTGTAATATCAGAGAAGACTTGTGGAAAACGTAATACACAAAGACAAAAGAAATAAACCGATGATGGGCAATCTACCTTGGATTAGACGTATAGAAAGAGAATCAATGAAAACCGACACATTATAGAAACAAAGTTCATTCAAGAAGTGTTGTTAATCGACATAGAGTTATTATGTGTGTATTGGAGATTAGAGCCTATTATAATGTCTGTTTTTATGTAATCTTAAAATAACCCTGATGAAGAGGTCAATAAACCTTGAAACGTAGGCGGAACCTGTAGCCAAAGGTATTTAAAGAATGTGAACATTGTAACATTTTTAATAAATTAAGATTTAGAAAAGAGTAATTCTACTGAATTGATTGAATGATAGTCTATAAATGAGACATATAGTAGTTTGAATGAACTTTGTTTAAATAAAGTAAGACAATCGTAATCTAAATATTGTGAAACTTATTGTAGAAGCAAGAAATCCTAATAAACACAAACGTGAGACTATAGGCAAATTAGAATGTATGGAAGAAAAAAGCCAAATCATTTACAATGCATCTAAAATACTGACTATGGAAAACCTCAAACAGAAAACTCAAGCTCTAGCAACGAATCAAGCAGTATAAGAAAAAAACGAAATTTTGCTAGAATGCATTTTTGAATGACCAAAAGAAATTATATCCTATCGTTATGGGAAAAAATGAGGAAGTTTTGATGATAGGTCTTGGAAATAAATTGAAACATGTTGGTCCAGTATCGGGAAAACTGTGAGATGCACTATGATAAAAATGCCGCTTCAGAGCAACTGCATTCTTCAGTTACCCCAAAGTGTACTAAGAGGATGAGAAGTATTACAAAAAATACAAACTGTTATGAAGAGACAACCGAACTGGAAAGCACCATGAATGGATAAAATTCAAATCTTCACTATCAAAAACATAACTTCAATGCATTCCCATAATACATACTCAATGTATTTCCTACTTCATAATCCAGACAGCGTGCCACAGTGGTTTAGGTGTGGTATAACCTGGCTACTCCAAGAAGGAGACACTATAGAGCCTCTGCCTCTCAAGACGATTTTTAAATCAATTCCATGTACATTCTAACGTAAATTAAAAAACTAACACACGTGTAAGAAGTTTTATGAAGAAAGAACAGAGAGAAATTTGCCTTGCCTTTCCGGACCATTAAGAAATGAAAACTGAAGCAGAACTAGAGAAATCTAGTCAAATTAGAGTTAATTTTCAAATACTATGTTTCAATTTGAATGATGTAATTATTCGCAGATTTAAACAAACCATAATTCAAGAATTACTGTTGAAATTATTATTTTTTATATTAACAAAACAGATATCGTTATTTAAAGCTGCATATTGAAAGCTGAAATCGGGTTCCGTGAAGTTAGCCGGAATGGATTTTTTATTCTCAAATGATCCGAAAATTCTTGGGCTTAAATAAAAGGTCTGACTTCGATCAATTATGCTCAAGCACTTTTATACTTTGCTCCCCTTAGTTTTAAAACAGTTAATCTATGAAATTATTTTCTAAATTATGGACTAAGTCGAATGTGGGCTAAAAACGATTTTGTAATAAATCTGGTGAGCATAATAAAACTCACCACTAAAACTACATCAAAATTAAATAGATTTGGCAGTAAGCAATCATTAGAAAAATATAAATAAACGTATCGCAATACCGTGATCCATTTCTGGCAGTTTTTTGTATTATTTATGAACTTATTTTCTTTTTAACTATTCATAATGTAATATTTTCTCTAATATTTAATAGCGTATGAGAACGCGATGAAATAGTAGAAAATATAAGCATTTCAGGAAACAAGTTAATTTTTATTCATAATAATGTTAATTGGTTTAAAAAATTTATCTCCATAACAACATTAGCAGTAGACGTTACTTATGATTATGACGTTATCAATCAATTACCTCTTGAGAATGGCACCTATAGTACTGACGGAGTATTTGAATTTGTTCATGGCAATATTCAAATTACGCGCTAATTCTCTGCCGTATATGTAACAAGTGTCGATGCGCATGCGTAAGAAATATTGTTTCTGTCTTTTAGATTTTATTGCAAAAACAAGCTAACACTCAAAATTAGTGAGTGAGCAAAGTCGGGGAGGTCCAGGCATATCGATAAAACATAGTTTAACTAGCTTAGCCGGAATGTCCATTAATTTAGATAATATTTCCATCGGTTAACTGTTAAAAAACTAAGAGTGAGTAAAGTATAAAATTGCCTGAGCAAATTCGAGCGAAGTCAGACCTTTGATTTAAGCCCAAGAACTTACGAATCGGCTGAGAATAAAAATCCATTCCAGCTAACTTGCCGGGGTTACGAAATCGCCTTGAAATTGAACTTTTTAAACAGAGGAGAAACGTTGTGTTGGGAATAGTCGTTTCCATTATGTGACGGTCGAGCAGTTCATGAATATGCAATGAGAAGTGGATGGCTGCCAATGAGCTTTCCAGAGACATGAATATTCCCACAGAGCGCATTGTTTCATGGTGAAGGATTGTGACATTATCTTTCCTGATAAGTCTTTGCATTTGTTACTTTCATATGATTTATACATTCTTTTATCTGAAAGAGTCTCGTCCCATTTTGGACTATATGGTGAACAGCAATAAAATGCATATGAGTGAATTGATCCTTACGAGTACTCCACGACAAAAAAGAATCAAGTCTGTTCTTTGGATGCGCTACAATATTCAGTGTGATGCTATGTTTCATCTAAGTGTCGGTAGATCCATCGTCGGAGCTATCAAATCTTATAAAGATACTATCTATTACTTGAGATGGTGTTTTCATTTATTTTTCAACATGTCTAGCATAGCACAACAACCGACAGTGGGTCTTTGGAATTAGCATTTCATTCAACTAACACGTAAACAAAATATATAGGTTTATTAATTTGTCTGGATTATAACCTTTAGAAACAATGGAACAGATACAAATCACAAAAATTCCGTGGATTTACTTTATACAGAAATGAGCCAAATGCGGTTCCTTTAACACGCTATGTAGGCTCACGTATACAAGTTTAGCAAACAAGACTTGTAAATCGTTGGTGTATGGGCTCTTCCCTTTCATGTATTAACGTTAACTGATAATAAAAAATAGAGGAAGAAACAGACGAAAGGCACTCACGTATTGGACGAAACGTTTCGGCTGTCGTTCTTTTTTTTCTGCGTGACTGATGACGGGGTATGGTGTTATCAAATCTGACAACAAGTGTATCTGAAGTTTTGCTTAGATTTCTTTCAAAGATGTCAGCAATTCAAAAATGAAAAACAACTTAACCTCGATAACATAAGAATAGGTATTACGATTCTGCAGGAAAAGGTATTTTGGTGAAAGAAGAGTAGTTTTTGAAATGTTGTGTGTTTCTGTATGGAAATGGTGGCGAAACGGCTAGACTATTTTATTACATGTTTTATCTCAAGAGATTAAATACTCCACCATTTTTTATTTCAACTTGTATTATTGTTCGTTTAATAAGATAATTCATACGCATGTAAAAATGGCTTGGGGACAGTGGACTATTACTCTGGAATTGTGTGTAGTATACAAAGCTACAATACACCTCACTTGACAATACGCTCCACCGCGCCTACACATAGAGAAATATAGATGGGTGAAATTGTAGCGAAACGTAAGCATGCACGACAGTCGTCCTTCGACATGGCTGACAGTGAGCGCGATTTTTTTGTAGTTTATTTAGAAGCAATATTAAAACCTTGACCGACTGTTTTCATACAATTTTTGGTGAGTACGTCTACACTACACACCAATTTCATAAGCAGATTTCGCTTGTAAATCTGTACTTAACTATAAATTTCTTATTATTTATTGTTATATTTGCAGTCAACGCCCTGTTTGACGGCGATTACGTGAGTTGGGCGTTTTACAATCAGGAATCTACAAAATGCCCCGTTCATGCGAGTACAATACGCCCCAGTACAAATGCCTCTATAATAAAGTAATTCAAAGTGCAAAAATAGGATTATGCGATTAGACACATAAAAATAGGAAACCAGGATGATAATATAAAAAAAGGAATCTGGCAGACGAAAATAAGAAATAAAGAAGTAACGAAGAAATCAAAGAATGTGAAAAGAAGGTAGGAACAGAAAAATCCAAGAAAAGGAAGGCAGACCAAAATTATTCTTCGACATCAAGAAGTAACTATGATTAACAGAACTATGAAAGTAGTTCTAGCAAAGACGTTACTGGCAAAGACTAGAATAGGTGCCTAGAGTGCACCGAAAACTATTATCGAACTACATGTAAAGAGGACTGGATAAAACGTCCATAATTCTCGTCTTGGATGCACGAGTTTTGCACTATGTATGAACCTCTCTGCCATATTTGCTGTGAAAGAGTCAAACGAGATGCTATTAATAAAACAAGCAGTTAAAAAAATCAAAAGATAGTGAAGGAGGGTGAAGACGTAAAATAATCTTGATTGAAAATTAATCTTAAATTAATGTCCGATACTGGGTTTTGATTTTTTATTGGTTATTCTAAGTTCATTTAGTTATTTTCGTTATAATTTTGTAGTAGTTACATTGGGGCATTTTATAACAGATATTAGGCGGATTGTCAAGAAACTAGTACAAACGCCCCACGTAAGGTTTTAGAAAAATATTTTTTATACCTGGTAGATGAGTAATAATTACTAAATAAAAGTGCCATTAACCATTACGGTTTTGATCAATAAGTCAATGAAAGTATCCTGGAAATTATTTTATTGAATAAAAAACAAGAGTGGGTATAGCGTTTTACCCTAATGTGGACAGGAATATAGAGGAGTCAGTGGACTAAGAAAATAGGGAATTGATTGAATGGAATAGATTAATAGAACTGAAGAAAAGTTCATCTTATTCAAAGAGTATGTTTCACAGATGAGTGCTATAAAGTATACTTTAGAAAGAATGTGACTAGATGACGCAAAGAATAAATGGCATTAAAAGAAGAAACAACAAACAGAATCTGGTTAAATATGATAGAGGAATTATCAAAAAGACTAAGGGACCCTGTAATGTGGTAATTTTGGCACGTACGAAGAGAAAATAAAGGCAAAATTTAAAAATTCTCTCCGAAGTATATTTTTAACATTTATTTCAAACATCTACGAACAAAACCTTCACATTTGATTTGTGATAAATTCACCAGTCGAGGAAGTGGACTTTGTTCCGTGGTACAGCCAGTCTAAGACACGGAATATCACAAGGTTCCTTGAGCACCTTCCGTCGATGTCTCGCTAAAAGCCCTGAACATTGTGCAATCATCGGGAAAGCGAGCCCAACTCCTTTTATCTTCGTTCTATTCGCTTCCTGGAACAACGATGCTCGCCAAGAGAGGCTACGAACGCCATACAGACGATACAATATCACTCAACAACGACTAAGCCCCATCAGCTGGCATGAATAAAAATCATCTTCGTCTTTGAGTTCTAATTCTCAGATTCTGGTTTTGCGTCTCGCTTGATTCGTATTCCACCCACGTCTCTACAGTGAGCAACAACACGGGTTACCATTTGCATTGGCAAGTATTGTCGCGAAATAACAATTCACATTTTATTCATGTTACACAGTGAGAATAGTTCTAAGTATAAACCTTTGCACTTCGTGGAATAACGCAATGTAGGTGAACATAGCAATTCATGAGGGGTGCTTCTACCCATCTTGAAACATCATTTGCTAATAAAATAAGAAACTTATGATTATAATATCCACTACGTTGGTCTTCCAAATAGAAAAATATTTCACTCATGGATCATTACAACCTCTAATTTCCATTTTAATTTAAGATAACTTTTTATTTCTTTCATCTCTGCGATCAACTGAAGGAAGAGTAAAGAAGGGTGCCAGCAGAACAATTACGATTTATGAAGACATAATCATTCAAATATGGTTTCAAATATGGTTCTGAAGACATTCTGCTTTCAGTAGTGTACCTAGGTGGGGGTGGAGGGGGCGGTCCGCCCCAGGACTCCAGCTGTGAGGGGCTCCAAATGGTTCATCAAATGTCATAAAAGCACGTAATGTTCTCCACACAAATGAACTCCACAACATTTTTTTATATCAATAAAATAAAGAATATTTGAGTTTATTACAAAAACCTCTTATTTCAATTTTGTTTTACAAAGTTTTATTTAGCGTGACCTGTTAGTATGTTTTGGAGAAAATTTGGAACTGAATTTTAAACCGGTTCCCCCAAATCGATTGAGCTAAAATTTGGCATATATATATATATATATATAAATCCGATGACAATGCAATATTATGAAGTCTAACTCTAAGACGATCTTTTTTATTTTTTTAAAATTACGATGTTATTCTGAGATAACACTCGGCAGATTATTTCCGGGAAGTGTCCCCTGAAATACATTCCGTCTCTTCCTATAATTTTGACAATAAATTTATTTATTTATTATTTATAAATAAGTATAAAGATATGCATAACCAATTCCTTTTTATTGTAACTTCTTATCTTTTCATTACAAACGGCAGATCATTATCTTATCTGATCATTACGACCGCTTCTCAAAAGGATGTTTATGCTATCGGAAGGTGTATCACACGGACAATTTTATGTTATTTATTTATAAATTTTTGTATTTAAAATGTTTTTTTAGTATTTTTAACATGTGAACAAGCAAAATTAATTATTAAGACAAATAAATAAAAAATATAAAATTGAAAAATAATAAATAAAAAACCTTTATAAAAACAAACTTTTATTTACACCAAGTACCGAAACGCATAAAATAGGTTTGTATTAAGATAATGCAATGCCAAATTCTAATACCTCCATACATATTTCATGAAGATCCTAATTTAATTAAACGAACTTTCTATATTAATCGCTGAAAATGATTTAACATTATATGGTGAATTATTTGTCTTCAAAAAGCTTTTTTATTTATTATTAAAAAAATATATTGGAGCGATGGATATGCATTTGTTGTCAAGCAAACCTGTTTGTATGTGACTTGAAGATGGGGGTCTCCAGAAAGGCTACCGCCCCAGGCCTCCTTAAATGTAGATGCACTACTGTCTGCTTTACCGAGAAATCAGTTTGAATCGATCTAAAAGATTCAAAACAATAGATAAAATGGCGTATATTGTTATCATTACTTTTAACTGGAAGAAAATTAAGATAAATCTAAACAAAAATAACTGAATAAACTACTTAATACCTTTCTATTTTTTATTCTAAATTTTCATTACTTTGTTTCTTGTTTTCCTGAACAAGAAATTAAAACAAAATCATAGAGGAAAGAAAATCCACTCCATACAATCAATAATCTACTATATACCAACAAGTCTTCATTTTACTTATCTTGATTACAGAAACTCTGATTATGTGACTACATTTTTACTCCTCTAACCAATAGACGCAGTTTCATTAAGGATGACTTTGCTTGTTTTGGTTGTTGTTGGGTAGTTATATTCAGCAATAATTTTGTATTTTCACCACCAAGCAACATGACATCCGTTAACAATAATGGTCAACTATGTGAATTATTTACATTTCATGCAAAGTATAGTAACCTTCAATTCTTCTTTTTTTTACTCAATTTTTTTTACAATATTTCGTCTACACAATCAATATTTTAACTAATATATAAATCTGATGGGTCATTGCATCTTTCTTGTATAATGTAGTTCCATATTTACTTAGGAGAATATTCCCTCTAGTTGCATTATGTCTTCTGGAAAGCTCCAACATTTCAGTGATTTATTTTAAGACTAGCTAATCACCCGACGTTGCCCGGAATTTTTTTCTCGTTAGACTTATGACACTTTACTCATCTATATTGTAAGATCAAAAACAATTTACTTACTGATTTTAAAAAACATATCTACTGCATCCTAAGTGTACAAATTCATAACAATACAATTTTAATACAAAACGTGATTGTATACACCATTTTAAGTTTCACTTTCAGTCGCAAGAATAATTAAACATTTGGATGAAACCACCCTTGAGCAAGCAACGTTAAGTTGTGCGTGAAAGAAACTAATCAATCGAAACATCACCAATTAGTCTAGTTCACCACTTCAAACTTAGTTACACGTACTTAACACACATATGTGCTGAACTTATGGGGCATCATGCTACTGTTTATCTGACAGGTCCCGAAAATTTTTGGATGAAATCAGTCTTTTTCGATTAAAAATTTTACACTACCCTTCCTTCCCAATCCACCCACGGGGTTTCGAGGTCTGTCCCCCCCCCCCTTAATCCAATGGTCACCCAACTCTGACATAACATCGGAAGTGCTTCTTATTCATCTTCGGTAGAACAAATCCACTCGCTGGGAACAGCATTGGTCGAATTGTCGCTTCCGAGGTGAGACAACAGTGACAGCGCGGCTTCACCACTTCATTAAAACGATTGTAAAACCTAAATTTTTCGTTTTGTATCTTTGTAAAATGCACAAATTGAAAAACTCATTAAATTTGAGGATGATTAATTTTTCCTTCTTAAATTGAAGTATTTTAACACTTCTATTTTAATAAGGTTTCTTTCGATAATTTAGATTAACGTTTGGTAGTCATGCTGTCGCGGAATTTTTGTAGAACTTTTTAAGGTGAACTATATTGCCATTCATAGTTGTTATCTATCTCTAACCGTTTAAGTAGAGTAAGTGAATATTTTTATCTTTTTTCCCGATTTGATCGACATTTATCATCAAAATCATTTTCTATCTTTCTTTTCACACATTTAAAAAATAAATGTTAGCCTATGTTTTTCCTGAACATCTTAACTAAAAACTAGCCAAATTCATCACGATCGGTTCCGTGGTTTAATCATGATTAGGTAGCAAGCAGACAGATACACTTTCGCAGTTCACATTTATATGTTAGTATTGATTGATAATAATTTAGAAAGGTTATTTTTCTAATCAAAATTGTAAAACACTCAAATATATAAGGATCTAGGAATAATTTAACTCCACTTTATCAACAAACATTTTGTCGAATTCTGCTCCAGATTGTATCTGATGATTATTTTTCACGAAGAAATATTTTTGTTAATGTTTCGCAAATATTTTCGCAAAGAAAACTATTTGAAACAACTTAAGATCAGAATAATTATTTTACAGAAATATTTTACAAAATTATTATACTGCAAATGATTTAATTTGTTGCATAATTGCATTTTGATTGATGCGAAACGGAAGCTAGAAAGAGGTAAAGAAATGAATTCTGCCTACGATCTCATTTCTTTTGGCGTCTTGTATTGGGATCAGGGAACACACGGTGGGTGTTGTGTAAGAGGAGGAGGTGAAGTTCGAGATGGGCCAAGTAGTAAACCGGTGTGCCTTTATGGGCAGCCAAAGGCCGGAGAATCCCCAGCCACTGCATAAAGCGATTCCGTACTGGGGCATTGGAACGGGGACGCTCGAGGGACGAGAAGCATCAAAGGCGCAGCTTACACTCTCGTTTCTCCACACTTAAAGGGCCGCTTTCATCCTTATTTACATGGATCTCCACCTCTGCAGCGTCTCCATATGAGTATTACAATCTCTGTAATATTCCACCTTGAGGATGAGAAAGGGCTCTAAAACGTTTTTGTTTACAGCACTTTTTTATTACACGAGAAATTCAATTAAGAAAGCTATCAATGTTTATATTCTTAGACAAACGCTTAGTTTTAAAACTCAGAAAGTGTCAGTTCTCGAATGACTTCCCTGTTTCTGAAAATATGCTTAATACCTTTGGACGAAACTCCGTGAATTTATCAAATTAAAATGTCTAACGACAACAAAAATTTGAACTCAATTACTTGTGTTACAAACAAGTGAAGAAATCGTAAAAAATCATAAAAGTAGAGAACAATAATACATTATGACTCACTGCTTTGCTCGCGGGAGTGGCTTCAAATGATAAACGTAACTGAACGTAATACGTAAGTCACAAGAGTATGAACGAATTGCTATCAGATTTAGCAAGTAATTTTTCTGTTTTTTTAATATTTTTTTTACAAGCGTTCTCTTTATTTTGATCTTTTCTTTTTTAAACACCTTGTCATTACGGCAGCGGATATAACACACAACGATGAAATGTTAAAATCAAATGTAGTACGAAAAGCAAATTTTCATAAGACCACGATAATGTAAAAATTGGCAAATTCAAAGAAATAGAAATGAATGATACTTATAGGTGGAGTGTCAAAATGTTTAATACAATATCGCTTTATGACAGAATTATTAACCAAAAATGTTAACAAGAAAGCACGCTTTGCCAACCTGTTAAACAGAAATTAGTCTACCATTTATGGATTGACTCGAATCAATTTATTCTATGATAAAGTAGCAGATAAATTCATTGTGAATAAAACTCCGCAACTAACGTTTCTAGATGTCCAAGAGGAAAAGATGTTTAGACAAGAATTTCCGGATTTCAATCATCATCATACGCGGTCTACAGATACTCTTTCAGAGCTACCATGCTCCTCTTGTACTGTAAGGACGGAAGATGGCAGTCACACGCTTCAAGTTGCGGTAAGAAAAGGAGTATGAAAGACCCCACGGTTGGAAAATTTCATTATTCATAAATCCTTAAATTTCCAGAATTGCGAAAACATATTTTAATGTGTCTTTTAAGTTTTCTTTAATGCACAAATGTTGTTATTGATCAGTCCTTAAATATGTTTTTCTCCTATTGCATATTCAAGGAACCAAATAGAGAATTGTTAATAATTATACAAAAATAAGCCATTTTCAAAAGTAGGATCATTTGTTAATAGCCTCAACTATCATCATAAAAAGAAAGAAAAATTGACGTAAGGGAATTTTGTAAATTATATTAGTATTATTGAAAAATACTAACATTCAGAAATGTTTGCTACTTCACGTGGTTTCTACACGAGTCGTTTCAATACAAAGAAATTCTTTGGACCCAAATTTCAAAAAATTCCTCATGTAAATTCCTCATCATTCTGTAAAATTAGGAGAGGGGAAAGGAGTTCATTGGAGACAATATTCGGTGTTATTTCTGTTCAATTTGATGGCACATGTTGCACCTCGAAAGTATTGTAATAGTGAGAATAAAACTAAATATCTCTCTAGATTTTTATTCGTAGAATGCGTCTGTATTCGATTCTAGTCGAGGTTAATAGAAAGATTGTGAGTATACGCAATAGTACCATCAGCTTTTACCCTCGTAATTACAGAACAAAATCATGTTCCGAGGTAAAACTTGAGATATGCAATTCTGACGGTCTCCAATGAAGTACAACTCATGTATGGTACGTCACATGCGTTGCACTATAGCTCCTAATCTTAACATTCTGGATTATTAAATGCATGAAGGCTTTCACGGACGGAATGATTAAGAAGAAAATTGTTTTCCGGGATAAGTAACCGTGGTAGTACTTGGATTTCTCCAGACGTCTCGCTTACAGGAAAGGTAAGCATCATCATTGGGGACGTGGCTTACGAGAACGCAGCACACGGGTTGACGCTTTGGAAGCAACTAACTTTGGGAGAAACTAGATTCAACCCGTGTGCTGCGTTCTCGTAAGCCACGCCCCCACTGATGATGCTTACCGTTGCTGTAAGCGAACCGTCTGGAGACATCCAAAAACGACCACGGCTACCTATCCCGGAAAACAATTTTCTTCTTAATACTGGATTATGATGAAGAATAAATTAATACTTTCATTGCGTTATTAAATGTCTTTCAATTGTATCCAGAAGCATTAATTCTCAAAATTTTGCTTGGATGTCGCGAGCATTAGAATGCTATGTATAGGATTGCAGCTTGAATAGTGCAAACATGAATTATTTTTCAATACCATTTCGAAGGATATGTTTATCGGCTGCAAACTCGACAAAGAATAAATTGCTCTATCATTCACTATTTCCCATAAATATTTTTTAAACTCCAACTTTTTTATCAGGAACAGTTGAATGAAATAAAGATTTATAAATAGTACACTACTTACGCACCTCTAATTTAAGATTTACTATTTTCTAGTTATTTAAAGCGTTACAAATTGATTCATTGCAAACTGTTTCTAAGTCAACAACGGTTAGCGTAGATGTAGTCGTTTAACAAGGTGACATCGAGCGAACTTTATTGCCGTGGAAGCTGGCATTACTGAAAAAGTCTGATGGTGTTCCTCATGAACGGTCAGTATTTTAAAGGGAATCTACTAAAACAATTACCTCACATTTTAACGACTCCATTTTGCGGAAGGCGGCATCAGGTGAGACCTAAATGTGGTTACAAACGGTTGGCTGTCAGGAACACGAATCCACCTTCATCATGACGACACTGTGTGGGAGATGACTGTCATGAAATAAGACTTTTTTCTGTTGAATATTTTTCTTCTTGTTTATTGAACTTTTCGGCACTTATATTCAAATTGAAGCAATATTTAGGTAGTGTACTAGCGTAGGTAGAATTAAATCACTAAAATACCGGAAATGGGCATAAATCAACAGAGTAATATGTACTTATTGTGATTTCAATTTGAAAAACATACCTCACCGCTCATTTAAATGAAATAATAGCAATTATAAATGATGGTGTAATACATTGCGTCTTATAGAGAAAACACTCATTAAAAATACCAACTTTTAAATCACGAAAGTGATGAAAGTTTTCTTTGATTGGAAGTAAATTTTCGTCGTATATTTACATCACTTTTATTAAATTTACACTCGGCCAAAATAAGCAGACAAAAATCCTTCACAAAATGTCAATTTATTGAACGAATTTTGAACACAAAAACAAAACATTTTACAGAACGTTTCGATATCGTTTGGTATCATCAGGTGTAAAAATGCATTACAAAAACGTGTGAGCGCTGCCCACATCATGTTCATAATAGCGTAGGGTCGGGCATTAAACATGAACTCAAATGATGATAAAGAACTTATACATAGGAGTGCAAAGAAGAGGGAGTGCTATCGAAACGTTGTGTGAAATTGTACGTTTTGTTCTTAAGTTCAAAATTCTTTAATTAAATTGACATTTTTTGAAGGCTTTATATTTGCTTATTTCGGTCGAATTTAAATGAATAACTATTCACGCAGACGCAATGCATAATTTTTACATCACTTTTATCTATTAGTCTCCCGACATTTGAGAAAGATATTTTACTCTTTCTGAGGTGAGATGCATAAATCACGAATCCGTTGCGCCCGACCGCCATGTTTGCACATACTCTTATGCGTTTCAAACGTGTCAAGCGAGTTCTTGAGTATTGTTTGTACTTTAGTATTAACTGAGAGATAGAAATTTAATCATATTTTTTCTTCGTTGTTATTCATATTGTTGTGTTTTAAAACAACTAGAATAATAATAAAGAAAATTATTAATCTCTGTGATTTGATTAACTTGAAGTTCTAGTCCAAACGTAAGCGATCTAATCGTTGATGAGTTGAACACTGATCATGGTTACAATCTTTTATAAATTCTTCAGGCACCTTCGCTCGAAATAAAAAAACGTCTTCGCGAAGCTCATTAGTCTTGAACCATATAATATGTCCTTCGCCAGTCAGCTTTACTGTACAATTAATCGTCCCCTACTAGCTTCCGTAAACTAAGGTAAAACCCTATCCATCTCTTTTGAATTATACCTCTTATCTGAGTCATTTTAGAGAGCGCCGAGTACTCATATGCATTTTGCTGAGTTAAAAGTATTAAAAACTAATTTTAACACGAAAATATAAGATAACTTTTGAATGGAATTCTTAGGAGGACGCTGATGGAGGAAAAGTAATCGCGTGAAAATTGTTCTGATACCTGCAGCTCACCAAATCCACAATAACCCATAATTTAAGTGGGAATCATTGTAAATATTTCTAGTGTTGAGTGTCTGTTACTGCTAATTTTGAGTGAAATTATATATGTGGGAATATTATGTCATTTTACCCGACTAGCCGCCATTTCACATCAACAAGTAAATTATCATACTAAAAGTGTTTTTGAACTATTCTTCTTTCGTAAATAAAAATGTACCATTGTGTTGCATACAAAAACAAGTTATTGAAGAATATGTTCTTTTCTGATAAGAAGCACTTGTCGAATGAACAGCCTTCAGGAATTTTAAATGACGAAGCCCTCACTCCTATTCCCTCATTGAGCTTGGTGTTTCAATGAGCTGAATTGCTCGTCACGAGCTTCATTGATTTGTTATTTATCAAGGGTCTCCTCAGGAAAAAGGGTGATTGTGGGAAAACTTTTGCCTAACAGGTTACCTCAAAGTGAATCGCAAAATACCAAATTCGCATTTAGTGGAACGGGAAACATCGCCAAGTTATTTCAAGAAGGAGTCAACCAGCACTCTCCCACTTCTTAGAAGGAAGAGGGGGAAAGTGTTACGACTCTGTCAATACGAAGTTAAAATGGATATTAAAAAAACATGTTGTGAGATATTGTTCCAAAATAAAGAAGCATCAGGTAAATTTAGCTTACCTTGCGAATCCTCAAAACAATTTCCTTCAATTAAGATTTAGACGGACATTAAAGAAGGTAGTTATTTAAGCCTCGAGATAACTTATATGAAGTATTTGTTGGGGAAGAAGGAGGAGAAGCCTCCGAGTAAACTTAAAAATTCCCTTATCGTTTATCTCATATTCTTGTGCATATTTTATTCAAATAAAGAGCTCTCGTTCCAGCATTGCATCACATTTCTGATAAAAAGGAAAGTGTTCAAACATTCGTTATTATGCATGTTTTACGCAATGTTTAAAGGAGATTGAACTATAATTTTAAATTTTTAAAGAAAACATAGAGAGTTCAACAATTTGAAAATGAAGAAAAATCAACAAAAATCTGTTCTTATATCACTTTTGAAGTCAAAAATTTTAGAGAATGAGCACATTAATTGGAAAATAATTTCCTTTGCTTGAAGACTCTCTGCCGCATGGTGTAAGTATGTGATCGTAGTACCAAAAATTTTGAGTTTGCTGCCAGCCTCGTCAACCTTATGCACATTTCATCGCTCATTATCCTATTAAAAAGCTAATTAATTGTACCCAGCGGACAGCTCATGAAAACGGTAGTTAATTAAGAAAACCGTAACTACGTGAATAAAGTCGCAGGAATGCTCAAATAAGAAATATAAGCAACCCATAACCCAATTGCATTTCACTTTCGTGTTTCTTTTTATATTTTTAAATTATATCGAGAAGAAAACTAAAATCTCTTTTAGAAAGTTTTTTTTTGAGAAAGTTAAATATAGAATTATTTTGTTAATATGAAATATACCGTTTGTTTTAAATCAAACCAGAAAAATTTCTCGGGCGTGTCTGAAGTGTGTTGCTGTTTGTGAATTGTCTCTCCTCCACGAGGCCATTACTCCGTTATGGTTCAAAGTACGGCATGCGTGCCGTGAGTAGAAGACCCCCGCTGCCTGCCCTTGAAGTCCTCCCTCGGACACCTCCCCTTCCTTGCTGTAGAGACGCCTGCAACGACCAAGGCACCGACGCCATTGGATGACTACAAGGACAATCCAACAGACTTCCATTTCTCATTGAAGTTCAATCTCTGAGCAAGCTGATTCTCTGCCCCGTGAATCAATCTTTTTGGTTCTCGGGATTAGGTTTAGTATATTTTGAAATTTGTTTGGTTCTTTTAAGAAATTTCATAAATATTTCTCCTCTGCATTACACATTTTTTAAATTTACTATTGTTACATTTCTACTACACGAAAGTTCCGTATCCGTCCATAATGTTATTGCACATTTTACATACGCTCTCACCGAACGACACATATATGGAACGCAGAAAACACGATAAGTATATTTTTACGAATACTCAATAATCAGATGAATGTTTTCACGGCCGGCATGCCTAATACAAAAACCAAATTTTTATTAATCAATTCATGAAAATTTTATATTATAAATTTTAAACAAATATTATAAATTATTCTAAATTTTTAACAAAATTTGATGATTAACAAATCTTTATTCGTAACTCATATCTTCATGATGACGATTTTGATCATTAAGAAAACAAAACTTCAATACGGTTCTGCGATTTCTTTCTAAATCAGGGCGATTCACATTGGTCAACTCGGGACACATCCCGCCCAAAAAGCATTGCAGCAAAACGCAAGAGGATGGAGCTTTGCTGAGAATTCACAATTAACAGAGGTCAGTTTTGTGAATTCGCGGACGAAACGAGCTGCTCCCGAAACACCCTATACTATTGTTTTGCGAGGAGGACTAACGTTTACTCAGAATAATGACATTGAATGTAGGTTTTTTAGTTAGCTCGTTAGTAATTTTTTTAAAAATTTTTGTTTCAACAAAATTTTTCTTGATCGTTTGCAGACGGACGTTCGTCGCTTTCTTCTACTCATTAACGTTATACTCAATAACTTTTGTTGAACACGAGAATACTTATTGAGATTATTCAATAAAGAGCTCTATCTAAAGTGAAACAGTGATACTTCCGATCAAGGCCAGTTTCTATACACTTCTCCATAAGCAAGGTAAATTGCTTTTCATTCCTGATTTAGGACCGAATAATTTTATCATGGTTTGCTTCATGGGGAACGCAATAATTAAGATTAGCAGGTTCTTCTGTTTCTTTTAAATTCCTTATTCGTAAAATCATACATACACGAGTTTGTATCTATGTTCCTTTTTGAATGTAGGATAGATATACGAAAAAGGAAAACGTTAGAACCGGTACTGAGAGTCGTTTAAGGAGCACGTATATTACACTACGATGTCTGTTCATTAGGAACATTCGTTTCAGGCTCACACTTTCGAAAATGAAATTTAACCGGAAGACAATTCGACCAAAGTTTCCAAATGATGGAACCTAGAACAAAACAGCGAAAAACGGAGAGAAAAATTATGATAACTCACGGGAATGTAGATGCAGTCATTGCCCGGAAAATTCACGATGCATATGTGATGTTGATTGAAGTGTATTTTTAACTCTCAACTTCCGAGTACATACTCGTGGAGGAGTGTTTGCAACGTCAACAACCAGGTGAAAATTGCGACGGATCGGGACTTGAACCCGGGACTTCTTGCTCTGCCGGC
>NNCF01128767.1:343976-463581 GCA_002313205.1 Laupala kohalensis
TGCAGGAGGTCCCGGGTTCGAGTCCCGGTCCGTCGCAATTTTCACCTGGCTATTGACGTTGAGTTAAGTATGTTCGAGTCATTACGTAGAAGACTCTGCTTTTAGATAATATTCCTTTGTTGATAGCTTGCGGTTCATTCTCAACGATTCAATAAAAACGAGTTTAATTGGCAGTTTTTTTGCAGCTGATATCGAAAGAATGGACGGGATTCGGTCCACTATATGACGTGAGACATGACTTACTGCAAAGAGTGCTCCTCCCACCGAGCTGAGAACAAAGAGCAGAGCCAGTGCTTCGTAGAGAAATTGCGGGAACGGCTCTGTTCTAAATGTACGAGATTCTTGCACTCGCAGTATATTCTCATTGGGAAGGCAGCAAGGATTTTGTGACTCATTCAAACGATACAGATGGAAACGAGAGAACAAGGCAATAGAAGTAGATTCGTTGAGTCAGTGAGGAGGCAAACAGAGAAAATTACGAATATGAGAAGGCTAGCTTAACAAAGGGGGAGACAGAAATGAGACGGTCGATAAAGTTTTCTCGAAATACTCATAAATGTATTCTCCTTATAGAAGGGTGTGTGAGAGAGAGAGAGAGAAGTATAGGAATGTCTACATAAGAAAGGCGAGGAAGTGACGGAAGGAGGAGCGCAAGGCGAGTGCAGAAGTGGAGCGATGGGTCACGAGATCGGGGTGTTGCGAGGGGCCCTAGAGACGAGGGCTGAGAAGCAGGTCACGGTCAGGGGAAGAATAAGAGCATGCAGCGTGTAGAGAAAGGGTGTGAGGAGCGAGTATATGATGGCACTGTATGGTGGGAGTGTATTCCAAATGGAGAGAGACGGAGAGTAAGGTTTCTGGTCAGCTAGAAACTCGGTCTATTTCCATATTATTTGTTTGTGTAGCCAGCTAGTGGACCTACTAAATAGAATCCTTGTCCCCACTTCTCATATGTGAGTCCAATCGTACAACCAATTACATCGGAGTAGAACACTAGTGTTCTGACCCTGTTTCAGAATTTAGAATGACGTTTAATTCGTCACGATCAAAAACATGCTACTTGCAATGTGAAATTTTGTATGCGAGTTATTATTCCTGTTTTGAATGGATTACAGTCAACTTCTTCATTTTGAAACTTACATTCCATTTTATATCCCAAGACAAAAGAGAGTGAAGGGAATTCTATTTGTTTTCGAGGCTAATCAGAGAAAACCAATTCTTAAGGTGTCATTTTAAATTAAGTATGGTTTCTACTTCTATAGTTTTACAGACTGTTGATTTCAAGAGACAAATAGGATGGATGATTCTCTTATTTCTATATTTTATCAGAATCATATCTCATGAAACTTTAATTTAAATTTGATATAATATTTACCCTTCATCTTTTGAGGATTTAGATCAATTTGACTTAATTCAACTCTTCCATAAATAAACTTGATGAGTTCATATCATTCATGCGACCCATAATGAACTATTGACAAGTTGTGTGAGATAATATTTTCTTTTCAAAAGAGTGCTCTTAATATCACGATATATGTAGGCAAAGGAGACACAATGAGGGCTGACTATCATCATTTTACAATATTTAGCATGATATTATAGTTCTGTGAAACGTGGAGGAGAAAAGGTGTGAATAGAGTGGATGTGACCAATGGGTTTTGTGTTAACAAGTCTACACGATTTTGTTAACCTTGTTAAGAAATTACTTGTTGAATATAAATGTATTTCAGAGAGAATTAATATTGTGTTTTTCTTACGATTGGCCTTAAAAATTCTCTTGTTCATAAAATGATTTTATACTTCCCTCAGGAAGTTGAGCAGAGATTTAATGGGCAAAAGCAACGTTTTGGGACCTTTGGTTGGTTTTTTTCATGAACCTCATTTCCAGCTCTTTCTCATAAAATCTCCGGAATTTCACTGTCTGCCTGCGACCGCCAGAATACAGGAAAAGTGGAGTGCGAAGAAAAGAAGCGACCTGTACAGGTAAGTCCCTCTAGAATCGAACCCGCCATCCTTCTGAATTGTCTCCTCCTGACCACCCCCCTCGCCAACGCGAGCGGTAGCGGGCGCACGACAGAGCATGAAACGGGGTTGGCAGTGGGGAATGTGCTGGAAACGGGTGCAGCTCGGCAAGGATCAATACCGACGCGTTCTAAAGCTTAGCGCGTGTGGCCGTGCTGCTGGTCGCAATGCCACGAGGACGGATGCGGCAGCACGGAGTCGCCGGCGAGGGCGATGTGCGCACCGCGAGGGCGAGTCTTCTTCCTGCCTTCGCCGACAGCTGCGACGCCGATGCATTAAAGCGGAGGACTCGCAACCCAACGCGGTTGCGCCCCCCCCCCCGCGCACCATACGCTTTGGGCTTCTCTGACGACCGCGATGCAACTGGTTGTTTCATTGCTTCCTGCTGCATCCTCTGAGGAGAACGGGTGTCACATCAAGAACACTGATGTACTGTGTTTCATTTTGCTTCGTCTCTATTGAGTTACATTGTGAGTTGTTAATTAGGAAAATATTACAAAAAAGATAAATTTACGATAAAATGCTCGTACATTATGCTTGTGCGGTCATGCGAGTAAACGCTGGATGAACTGATTTAGTTTGGGTGTCATTAAGTGTATTTTGGGTTTGGTTAGACTTGTAAATAAGGAGGAAATAGAATTCCGCGATATCAACTCCACTCGTGATTCTACTCGAACGATGTTACGGCTGAGAATTTTTTTATATTCATTGAAAGAATGTTCGCACAACTATTGCCATAGAGGTATTACATCGCTTAGAAAAACTTGGATAGACTGTAGGATTTATTTAAATTTGGAAAGTACACAACAGAACACGAACTAGTTATATTCCTCAAAAACGATTGTGGTACACTTAAATGATACTGTTGACATCGATCGCTGGAGATACACAGCACTGGAAAAGACAGTAAACTCTTGAACTGATTAGCACTGTGCAACGTCAACAGCCAAGTGAAAATTGCGGCTGACCCGGTCTCGAACCCGGGACCTCCAGCTCTGCAATTTTCATCTGGCTGTTGACGTTGCAAACACTCCTCCACGAGTAGGTACACGGAAGTTGTGAGTTAAAATGATTAGCACTGTGTTGTACTGCTTCGCACCAAGATGCGCTCAGGGTTAGGGGTGAGCATCAAGTCAGGTCGGACGGGTTTCCAACCGAACCGAGAACAATCCGAACCAACCTATGCGCTTCGCTCTCGGGTGGGTCGGATTGAGTTGGTTTCGGTTCGGTTCGAAACCCGACCTGAATTTGTCTGAATTAAAACCAAACCGAACTTTAACCGAATTTAACCGAAAATTATTTTGTATAAATCAGAAATCAGCATCGAATTAATTTGATTTTTATGAATTATAAGTTTTATAATCACAAGTTAAAGGAAATAATGCAGTTTTAAAACGAATATTAAATTAATTTCTTCAAATTGGAATAATTTTTAATTAGTTTTATGAAATATAAATGAATATTAAATGAAAATGAAATAGTGAAAGTATGAAGCACGTAACCCACGTATTAAAAAAGATATTGATTTAAATACTTTACGTTATATTTATTTATTTATGTGTAAAACATAAATACATTTTGAATGGAAAATATATATTTTTCACACAGAAAACAAAATCTACAAGCATGTAATTGTTTTAACAAGAACATAGTTAAGAAATAAATAAATTCAAAACTAAAAGCCTAATAAACGTTTTATTTTCCAAAGTTTTCTCAAGTGGAAATAACGCTTTTCCATACGAACTACAGAGATATGTTTTATTTACCTAACCTACCTTACCTGAACTTTACAACACAGCTTTAACTATCTTATAATAAAGCATAGAGTGTTTGAATAGAATCCTTGTCTATTTTGCTAAATAATTTAAGGGTAAAATATCCTATAGTAAATGGCTAACATTAAATAACGGCTGCAACAGTTTATATATTTTCTCATTTATATGTTATTTTCGAGAACTTTACAATGGAATTCAATTGTTTTATTATTTCCTCCCCCCCCCAGGGGACTTACAACTAGTAAGTACGTGTTTGGCGAACACGGGGCCCCGAGCTGAGTCTGGCATTACTTCCACTTACTTGTGCGAGGCTCTTCCTTTCACTTTTCTGACCTTCCTTGGTCACCTCTTGTTCTTTTCGATCCCGACGCTATTAAGGCTAGAGTATCTTTCATTTTCCTCATTCCTGTCATTTTTTGTCCTACCCCTCATTTTTTGTCCCCCGTTATTCTTTGTCCCCCCTCATGTTATGTGCCCCCCTCATTTTAACCCCCCCTCCATGTGATGTATGTTGTGAGATATGTTTTGGTGTGTTGTGGATCGGGAGGGTTTTTAGTGGGTAGGGTTGAGTCATTCGACGAGTCCCACACACGGGGAGTCATGTTGGCTCTCCCTGGTGCGTGGCTGCATTTTCCCTACCTGTACAAGTTTTTCGGGCTCTAATGACCTTTGATGTCGACATGAGCCGTAAAGCCCCACAAAAAATATATTAATTCCATCTTACAATACGAAGAACGGAATAGGCAAGATGAAGATTGTTCTGGTTGCAAATTTGTTCAGGTCTGCAGAATACGACATCGATTCAGTCGACATCCCGAATTGTTATAGGGTCTTTCCATATCAAATCAACCAAGCTATGGCACCCACCATCTCCGATTTTGATGAAATTCGGTGCACTCTTTCATACTATCAAGTTAGCGATTCATATGAATTTTTAGGTTCCTAGGTCCCATAGTCTCTTCATTAAGTATATTAGAAATTTTGCATTTTTTGGGAATTGTTGCTATTGTGAGTGCGGGTAGAGATCTGCGCATTTAATAAAAAAATTCATAACTCTAAATATAATTCATAATTCAACGTCAAAATTTATGTACATATTCTTTAAAGAACATAAACTAAGGCGAAATATATCGAGCTTGTACTTATAGTACGAAATTTTTTAAAAATTGAGAAAAACGATTTTCTGTAAGTTTTGGGCGAGAAAATTCTTGCCTCTTTTAAGTGATACATCTCAAAAAGCCAAAATCAGACCTGAATTATTTTTTTTGTGAATAAGAGCTAAAAGTGTGGGGAAAGCAAGTGTCGAAAGAAAATAGTGGTCCTGTCCATGCCTGTTTAGTAATTTTTTGTTATAATAATAATATTACTTTTTTTATCGTATTGTCTTTTTGGTACAAAAATTAGATCACACATACAGTCAGAAATCACTTTATTTATAAACAATTTTCTCCCTCAATGCATTTAGAAATACTGTGTAAACCATTCAGCAGTGTGTCGTCAATGTCCGTCACTTTTTTCGCGCTGCATAGAATAACAAACATTATGGAACTCGGCAAAATGCGGGACTGAACGGTTTTGCCGAGTCGACAAAAGTGCCGAGTCGACAAAAGTGCCGAGTCCTGCATATAGTGGGTTTGGGAGTTTGCATCTCATCATTAACTGACTGCTTTCTTCAATCTCTAGCAATGGTTCAGTTCACAGGAGTGATTCATAGTCTTCCTTATGGCAATGTTTGTTTTTCTGAATGTCTCCTTTGTCTTGTTTTAATCAGTCCAGGCTTGTTGATTATTTTCCTCTCATCAAACCTTTTTATTATCTCGTTGTAAGGAAGTGTTCTCCTAACTGTCTTATATTTGAGCATCTAGTGGTTCAACATTACATCTTTAAAGTGTAGAAAGTTTCTTACTGTTTCTTTTCAATTTTTACGAAGTAGTAAACCGTTACCTGATTGTAGTGTATGAGAAGTAAAGAAAACAGTGTTTCAAGGAAACTTACACAATAATGAAAAAATTGTTGAAAGTTCTTTAAGTGCAGCAGAAATAAGACCTTTAGTTTTAAGAAGCGAAGTGAGTGCTGAATGTTTACTTAGTGTTTGTGAACACCATAAAAGATATTACCTTTCGAAGTATGAAACCTATCAATCAGTGCGCTTTGATCCGTTTGAAATACATACAATATCAACTAGGAAAGGGCTAAAAGGATATCTTTAAATTATTCACTTCAAATAAATACCATGATTGGTGATATATAAAATGCAATTCCTGGGTAAAAAACTGTCATCGCTGCCGAGACCAAGTAAATCATAAATTAAAAAGTGTAGAACCTGAACGCGCACCTTACTATGACGATGTGGGAAATTTACCTTTTGAAACAGATAAAGCCATAATGGATGTAAAAACTTCAGTTTCAAGGGAACAAGCAGTCGAGAAAATCAACTCATCTTTGACAAGTTTAGATGAGACTCCAATTAAAGTTCATTCCCTCAATCGCCATAGGAGACTTGTTTATGCAAAAAAATAAATAAATTGAATCAGCATCTGTATCGATGAAGAAAAAGTCTGTAAAGTTTTACAAATAGAATTCCTTGAAACTTCTAACGAAGATGCAGAGGAAAGAGAGAAAACTGTGAAAACAAAGGATTCGGAAATACTTGTAGATTTAATGAAAGAAAAATTAGCAACTTATCTACCAATAAGAGAAAAAATTCAAGTTTTAACGCTTGCTCCTCACTCATGGAGTAAAAAAAAAAGAAATATGACAGAAATCAATGTAAGTGATTTCACGGTCCGCAAAGAGAATGGAATACAGGAATTACATGCGCCGAGGCGAGGTAAAAAGTTCGTTGATATTGTTATTGGTTTAGTTACACAATTTTATCAACATCACGAATTTTCTAGAATAATGACCGGACAAAATGATAAAATCAGTGTTGCAAAGCATATTTACGAGCAGAATAGATTGATTTCAGGAAATTTAAATGAATTATAAGCAGCTTTCAAGTTTGCACTTCCTACGATAAAAATTGGTTTTTCCAAGTTTTGTGAGCTCCGCCCTAAATGGTGTGTGCTTGCAGGATCGTCTTGTACACATGTAGTATGCGTCAGCTCTATTCTTGAAAATGTTTCACTTCTATTGCATGTAGCATCTATAGAGGAAACACATAGAGATTTGATTCAGTATCTGGTGTGTTCCGAAGACAACCGAGACTGTATGTTAAGACATTGTTCTGAGAGCCCACCAACCGAAAATTTGAAGAATTTTTTAACGAGCGAAGTTTGAAGAATGGGATTCAGATGATGAAATATCTTACAACTCTTGAATTTCAACTGATCGCACTCAGCAAGTGACATTGCGAGTGACTTACGATGAATTTTTGACAAAACTAACAAATAGTATGGAAAAACTTGTTCCTCATTCATTAATCGCAAAATCTCAGGCAAATTATTTGAAAGAGTTGACATCAAATCTTTCTTACCATAAAGAAATTATCATCTTATACCAATGAAAATTTTTCATTTGTCATACAAAATGAAGTTAAGGGATATCACTGGTCGAAAGATCAATGTTCTTTACACCCTAGTTATTTACACTAAACCTGAATTCAGTTAAGATTTTATTGTTTTCAGATTATGTGTTATATCAGAATATTTGGAACATGATGTGGGTTTTGTTTATGAAACACAAAAAGTTGTGACAAAATTTCTCCGTGACAATTTCCCTTCAGATAAACATGTAAATTATTTTTCGGATGGTTGCGGGGGACACTATACAAACTGCAAGAACTTTCTGAACCTGTGCAATCATGAGAAAGATTTTTATCTAAAAGCTGAGTGGACGTTTTTTGCTACCAGTCATGGAACATCCCCCTGTGACGGCGTTGGAGGCACCGTAAAAGTCTTGTCACGAGAGCAAGCCTGAAGATCCCGACAGGAAATATCATCGACACTACTAAAAAAAGTCCTTGATTACTGTCAAACCAACATTAAAAATATTGTATTTGATCTCATAAAGTGAGAAAATCTCTTAGGTATCAGACAAGAGTTTGAAAGTTTGCGATTTTTGAAGGTTAAATCTGTGCCAGGTACGCGGAGTTATGACCATGTCACCCCTCTTTCGGAATTCTTAATCGAAATGAAAAGGCTGATTTTTTATGCTGATTTTTCTATAGCATTCAAGTTTTTGGAGGTAAAATCATTCACAGTGAAAATGTCACAATTATCGACAAATTCTTTCGATCATTGGTTTTTTGGGTTGATCCTCTACAAGCATGAAGAAGAAAGTGACGTTAATATCCAATTTATGCACCCATATGGACCAGCAAGATATTGTTTTTTTGGCCCGAAGAAAAGAAAGGTATTTGTATCACTCATCAATATTATGTTCTTCCACCTACTGCTCCGGACTTTGGTAGGATGCATCAATTTGAAGAAAAAGACGTTTCATTCGCACAGCAAAGGTTCAATGAACTCTCTAAAAAAGCATAGTGGACCTGTTATCCTAGTGAGTAATAGAGGAATAAGCACTCTATTTTATTGTCATATTAAATTCTTATATGGATTAATATATTTATTTTTAATTATTTGACTTAATTTTTAAGTTGTTGGTTAAACATAAAAGTGAAATAAAATTTTCACAACAATTTACTAAACATCCGAGGCGGAACCACTTTTCTCTTTCCACACTTGTTTTCACCACGCTTTTAGCACTTTTTCAAAAAAAATAATTCAGGTCTGATTTTGACCTTTTGAGATAAATCACTTTCACGCTCAAATTTGACAATTGAGAAAAACATATTTCTCAATTAAAAAAAAAAATCGTAGTATAAATATAAGTTTGATATATATTTTCCCTTAATTTATGTTCTTTAAAGAATGTATACATACATTTTGATGTTGATTCATGATTTATATTCAGAGTTATAAAGTTTTTCATTAAATGCGCATGTTCAACCCATGTTCGAAAAGTGAGCGTCATGAAATTTCTTTCCTAGGTTGCAGGCAATCATCAAATAAAAAGAGGACAATGTCATATGTAAGTGAATCGTTGAGTAGATAGATCCCTAGGTTTCATGCTTCCACACAAACTTACTTTTCTGACGTAATCAGGCCATGGGACGGGGTATCGGGTGCTGTGAAACCTCTGATTTAAAGTGATTTTGAAGCTTGAGACCTCCGAAGCCAGAGAACGGCGCAATGCATCGGAGAAATTCTAATGTCAACTTGTACTACATGAAGTACTAAGTGCGTGAACATACTAAGTAAAACAATAATCCAAGGCAAGCATTTGAAAGTTTGAGAACACAAATTGAACATGAAAAGTTTTTTTTTTCAGTTTTCTCAATTTCGACAACCCCACTATTATATTACAGGGTATATTTTTACAAAATAACATTTCTTTATAGACAAAATCATGCTTAGAACTACAAATTAAATTCTTTGACATAAAGAACATTGAAAATATGACTCGTCTATTTCAATCCACTTTGCAGGAGGAGGAGATGGAAACAATTCGCCACTGCGGAGCGCAGACAGGACGATAGCGCCACGAAGCAAAATATCAACAGACATGTCTCAAGGAACAATATCAGCGTCGTCCGATAACTTAATCGTTTGCACACCACCTCTTTACTCGCATTCCTTGCTAATAGCTAATAACAAAATATTTTTTTATAAAACCACGCAGTCTCTCAATTCTTTTCGAAAGTGTCACGAAAGAACGTCTACCACCGTGAGGGCCGTGCGGTGAAAGGAATCTGCCATACAGCGTTTCGAACGGGAATGTCCGGTACTGTGTGAAACTCCCCTCGAGTTTGTTGAAAATTTCATGTCATGCAAAATATCTTCAGTTCGCTAGGAGATTGAAAAATGCAATTAAAAACAATGCTATTTCGGTCAATTTCATGACATCTCTAAAATACCTCATTAATCAAAGATTAACACTCTTATTGTTTATACTTTTATTGTTTATGAATTAAATTTTGCATGAATCACGCCGATCGATTGCAGCGTCGTGTCAACATCTTGAGAAGAAAACAGAATTTTGCACAATTCTGTTTATTCGGAGAAGTATCTCACGATTTACTGTTTTTATACACGAAAGAGATTCAAGCGAATTGAAAGTCGTATCTGATTTTTTGAAGCATTACAAGCATGTAATTGAACAAATACTCTAATATTTTTAATCCGTAGTGTACTAAAAATGTATTTAAAAAGAGAGATCTTTTTGTTTTATGCAGAATGTTGTGTCATGAACATCAAAGAATTATTAGAGGTTTGGTGGTAAAATATTACATAAATACGAGCCAAGTACCACAAGTAAAATGTAAAATCTCAAAAGTAATTAACACATATTGTAACATCTCGTATTCTTAATAATAATCAATACAAAGGAATATTAAATTAGTATTACCTCTTCTTAAACCACTGAGATAGTACGTAATTTACAGATCGTGAACTTTTATCGCTTTTTAGCAGCTCTCAAGGCGTTTCAAAACTGTATTTTTTACACTGCTCCCCCTTTTTATAGAAAAAGTAAAATCCCATTAAGTTCCAACACTTTAAAGCATAATGTAACACAAGGAATAATGGACTAATTACCACTGATTAGAAATTTAGTGGTAATGAACATGATCTCTAATTTTAATAGTCGTATTGAGAACGCTAAGCGTTGACTTTTTAAAACTAGTTGAATATTAAAAGGTTTATATTTCAAAAAGATACATTGTTATTTGGCTAAGATATCGCGAAATGAACGCAGAGATATTTGAAAATCAATGCATTCCACGCACGACAGTAGGTCAGAACTAAAAAGAATCGCGCATAAAATTTTCAAAGAATTACTGCTAAATCTTTTGGGAGTTTCTGACAAATGTCGACTTTTTATAAACTTGTTGAAGATTACATAGCTAAAATTTCGAAGGGAAATTTATATTTGCCTGAGATTTCGGTAGAAAATCAATTTCAAAAATGCAGTACCTTTTTTATGTTTCCCCCAACATAACTCAAAAAGGTAATTTCATATAGAGTCAGCACTTTTGAAAACGTAATGTAACACAATAAGAATGTACCTAAAATTAAGTGGAAACTGGAAAATCTCAGAATAGACCCTGTTCGCCTTCTACGAGACCTCAAATGCCGCGTTCGTCTCCAAATTCCAGACGACATTAAAGAGCATTGAGAGGAAAAAGTTAATTTGAAAAACAGTAAAATACGTTGACAACAATAATGAGGATATATTTACTAAGAATATATGTAAAAGGCGAAGGAGGTGTAAAACCAGTTCGATAGATCGATTGTGTCTCCTTAATAACGCGTGGCACTCTTTGAGGTTTGCAAGCTTAACAGTAATCCGAGCTGAATTTCAGTTTTAAGGATTCTACTTTGTAATCTTAAAAATTAAGAAATAAATATTTTAGATATCAAGCTATAAATGTTGTAGGGCGTCATTATAAGGGCGATGTTAAGTATTATATGTACTTGAGAAATTATAACCAAACAGAGTATTTAATACCTCTTCAAGTATTTCCACAGTTAATGTTCCCTCTTTTGGCTCAGGTGACACCAAAGGACAGTGGTTGAATGTAGTAACGTCAAGTACAAAATAGTTGTTTGTGTGTTAGTGTGGGTGCTAGATAGGGGTTTGACAAAGAATAATCAAAGAAAATTGTCAAAAATCTGTCGACGGACGCTTTTCTTGGTGATATTCAGAGGTAAGAACGGAGAAGGTAATACAAAAATGAATTTCTTCAACTTTATGAAAAACAAAAATCAAGGACAAAAATGCTGACGCATGCAGAATTCATGTATTCTACCAAAATGCCGATGTATTCGCAGATGGGGAGTTGATCTGCTCTTATTATGCACCACACAATATATATACGCTTCAAGTAAATATACAGTAATGTGCAGGTTCGCACCCACTTAAACATGGTCCCAAAAAATTGTTGTGATGCCGAGGTAGAGAAAATCAGAGACGATTTACTTTGTAAAGCTATTCTATTTATTCACTTATTTATCATGTTTGGTTATAACAATGATCTAAGTAATTTAGATATTTTTACTTTTTCATATATGTAGTATATAGAAAGTATGGTAATCGTGAAAAAAATTCGAAGACGAGATTTTTACGGAAATATTCGTTTTGGAGACCCCTGATTCCGAAAAAGTGGTTTTTGCACGTAACATACGTTCGTCTGTCTGTCTGTCCGTCTATGCGCAGCGATTCTCAGTAAACGGGTGAATCAATTTAATTCGCATTTCGTATTTACGATAGATTTTACTCCTTGTCGATGCATGTGCTCTGATATTTTTTGCTTTAAAACAAAGAGTACTTCACATGAAGGTCAAAGTACTCTTTTGAATGTTCCTCAAAAATGCCTCCAACGATTTTGCTCAAATTTTCTGTACGTAAAGTACAATCACTATGCATTACATCCGCATTAGTGGTATTTCGCTTGAAAGTTTGGTATAAGCGCTGTAAAATAATTTCTGTCTGCCACACGTACACACCAGTTTACTGTTTCAAGAAGCTTGAATAATATTTAGCGGTGTAAACGGACCAAGCAGACGAAGAATACACTTTTAGTAAACTGAAATGAAAGATATAATAATGATACAATACATAGGAGGACAGAAAACGCATTGCAGATACGAAAATACATCAATTTCTGTCTACAACGAAATTACATTTACATAACACTTTTACGATATTTATAAGACCGATTTGTCGCTATATGTTTTGAAATAATACTCTGAATATTTATTTTATTTTCGAGTTTCAAATATAAGACAGTAATAAGTTTACCTAGTGACTTATGAACATGCATAATATAGAGCATGAATAGAATACTAGAAAACGACCAAAACACAGAGGACCACGCCAGAAATGACCCTTTCACTAAATAATATTTTCTCACTTTATACTGCAGACGGAAAAACGTATATGAGAAAGTATGTGCAATGGTTTTGCACCACTAGTTAATCATGTTTCGGACTAATAACTTACAATACAAACCAATATAAAATATCCCTAAACATACTATCCTAACTTAATTCAGATTTTTAAAAATGCGTATACGGGCTATGTTAAATGAGTTAACGACCACCTACAGAGAGAAACCAGACATTTTCTGGAAGAAAATCAAAATTGTTTTTGAAGACTTCGGAACTAAATGGATTTTGAAATGCTGAGCAAATATTGCTCCCCAAGCAGGACTCAAACCACACACCAGAGGCTAGCTTGGCCCCCTACATATTACTTAAGACATGCAGCTTTTAAAGTAGTTGAAAGGCGCATTGGCGTGCACGAACTTGTCCAGGAATCATGGCTATCTCAAAAGACATGGAGGCAGCGGCTCATTCAAGGGAGAGACCGAAAGGGAATAAACTATCTTTTCCAAAAACAAAACAAAAAAGTAGGTACCACGTTAAGGTAACAAATAGTAGAAACACTGGAAAACCAAATTATGGATATAGCCAGTTGGTATGAATGAGTTATAATTAATAATAACAGACTTTAATTATTATCATGAATATTCAGTACGTAATATGAAATTTAACAATCTATTTCAGCTACAGATAAATTAATATAAACAATAATCTTCAAAATTTAAAACATTTTTTCAGTTACCATAAAATAACAGTAGAAGTTACTGTTATTATACAACATCTTTACAAAATCTATTCAGTGTTACATTTTCAAAATGCTAATTAAAAAGTGTCGAATTTTGTTTATACCGAGACACAAATTAATAGGAGGAGGACCCCTCCCCACCGCGGACCTTCCTCCGTCCTCCCGAATTCAAATCGTGGAAACTCCTTTGTATAAAGGCACACAAATGTTCTGAAGCTCACACGCACTGGATTCGTCATTAGTATTATTATGAAGCAATTTGGCAGGAAAGAGTCATTTTTAGAGTCTCTATATTTAAGCGGCGTCAACCACAGGGACTCTTAAGTTCCGCATTTTCGTGCAATTGCAAGAAATCACGATGCTGATGAAGAAATTTAGATGTTTTACATTCCCACGTGGGAAATGTCCAGTTTCCCGAAGCACTAATTATTAATTGCAGGTGAATTTGTTTCCTTCCATCTCTTATCATCCCTTCAGACTAATAGCACGTAAACACGCACATTGCAAATTACGCACCACCATAACTCCATGCTCATGAATTGGACTCTGATGTATTTACAGTTGAGATAAACTAGAATCGGTTAGGTTTGTTAGTCCAAAAATACTTTCCATAAATTTTCTATTTGTATTGTTTTCTGCTAATTTACTTTCATTTTTTTCTCTTCTTTTTCCTTTTAAAGATTTATTTGCAAGATGATAACACGTTATAGTGTCACCCTGAAGTATTGTTTGCAAATAACGTGCAATAAAATTCGTCTTTTGTTAATAATACACTGAAGTATAATTTAATTTACACGTAAACGCTTCTTACTGGACGATCATCATTTTCAGAAATTTTGGATACTGAAGAATGAACTGTGTGAGCTGGAAATCTAAAATTTTGGTCCTTTTTTTTCAAGTGAAACTTTTAAACCGCAGTGAGATCAGTTTTAGCGACCGTAATGGTCATTTCTCTCTCTCTCTCTCTTCCGCTAGGAGCACCTCTTGCAAAGCAATTGCAGGCGCGCGACCGACATTGACAAGTGGTGACTCGGAGGGGGGGGTGTTTGACGACGGTTACGAGTACTGACTGCTGTCCCTTGCTTCACCACGAAGCACTAGACACTTTGCCCTACGTTACGATGATTTAAGATTTTATCACAGTCAAGGAAAATCATCATACATATTACAACCATTTACGTCACTATCACAATGAGTATGCCCATAAAAAAATTTAACTTTTAAGTACCGACAAACATACTTCTACCACATGTATAAATGTCTCACGATTTAAAGATAAGTATGAATATATTTAACAATAAACATCGAGACTTTGATGAAGATTCACGTTACAAATTTCACTGAACCCCCAAATATCTAGTTGTTTCGGGTTGTAGAAAAGACATCCTTATATTTATGGTACTGATAATTTCGGATTACGTACCTGCTACACTATTAACAAAAGTTTCCATAAGGTAGTCAATATAAAAATTAAAACTATGGAAAATATCCACTATATAATAAAATACCCCCTAGGGGACTTAAATCTAGTAAGTACGTGTTTGACAAACACGGGGCCCCGAGCTGAGTCTGGCATTACTTCCACTTACTTGTGATAGGCTTCTTCTTTTCTCTTTCATGACCTTCCTTGGTCACCTCTTGTCTTTTCGATCCCGACGCTACTCGGTTGCGAGGGCAAGGGTATCTTTTATTTTATTTTTTTGATGTTTTGAGTAATGTTTTGATATATTGTAATTCAGGAGGGTTTTTAGTGGGTATGGTTCAGTTATTCGGCGAGTCCCACTCTCGGGGAGAGTCATGTTGGCTCTCCTTAGTGCGTAACTGCATTTTCCCTACCTGTACAAGATATTATATGACCTCGATGTCGACGAGCCGTAAAGCCCCACAAAAATGTGTTGTCATTGCTTCCATTCAAACAGAAAGGGAAAAATTCTTTCGCTGACACCAAAAGGTGTGATTAGTGTATTCGTATTTGGGAGAGGGGGGAAGTAACACTCAATTTTAATAGGGAATTTCAACAGTTTTGATTTAAATGTCGGGCTTAAATTCTGCATTATAACGCAAGGTATTATGTAAGCGCCGCCAGTGCCCCGCAAGACCGCGCTGCGAGAGAATGTGCTCACGTGCTCCGATTTGGCCAGGTATCGTAAAAAATATACTCACGAAATTTTTTATTTTCATCATCGTTCATTCTATTAATGATTGTTTGACTTTTGTTGTTTGAATCGTAAAATATCTAACTTTGATTTTGAACATTGAAATCCACTCTAATTTTTATAGTTTTTAAGAATTTTTTTAAAAACTCTCAAAATGAGCTGATGGGGCAGGTTGTAACAAAAAACGGTGGTAAGTTGTAATATGTTACTACTTGCCCCTTGTGCGTATATCTTTAGTAAATGTGACGGTAACGTATTATTATGTCCGTATAATAATACATATCTGTATTAGGATTTGTAATAGTTCAAACAGGCCAAATTTTATTGATTGTTTTTTCAGAACGAGAAACTATAAGAGAAAAGCTCAAAGAGGCCTTAAAAGCCAGGAAGTGTATGAGTTGGCGGCTATTGAAATTTTGGAAAATGATGCTAGCCTACGAAAATCAGCCGAAAGTTTTCAGTTATGTCATGTTTCGCTCTATAGATATGTTAAAAAGAAAAAAATGATGAGACAATCTCAGTTGGTTACGTACAACCTAGACTAGTCTTTACACCTGCACAAGAAGATAAAATGGCGACGTATTTGCTGTAATGTGCAAACATCTACTTCGGATTGCTTCCAACAGAAGTAAGAAAGCTTGCTTACCAGTGTGCTGTTTACCTTGATGCAAAGAAAATACCTCCCTCCTGGCAGAAAATTCAAACTGCTGGAATAGATTGGTTTATAAAGTTTTTGGAGAGGAATCCAAGTTTATCAATATGAACGCCTGAAGCTACATCGCTGAACCGAGTAACATCTTTTAACAGGACCAATGTTGAAGACTTTTATAACAAATACCAGGGGTTACTCCAAAAAAAGCAATTTACAGTCTCAAAAACCAATAATTGTTGATTATTTATGTTTAATGTTTATCACAAGAAGCACAATGTCAATTTAAATCATAATTATTATAATTACACTTTAATACAACTGATATGGTATTAAACAATCTAAATATATGATGTAAAAGTAATTAACAAATGAACCCCGTTTTTGCTAGCAAATGTGCTACCAAAATATTTGTTTCTACTTGCCCCGGGCCTGTTACAACTAGCCCCAAAAGTGTTGCAACCAGCCCCCCGCTCCCCTACTTATCTTCGTACTCTTACCTAAGTATGACAATGTTTGAGGAAAAGGTTTTTTAGTAACGACATTGTTTGAAGCGAATTCATAAATGACCAGGTCCGGCACATGTGATATCAGTTAATATTGCGGCTCAGTGATATATGAAGGATGAAGTCTTTCAGGCATGCGCTTAGCACCTGTTTCAATTCATTGGTAAGTAAATGGAAAATATGGTTTGGGACTAAGGACAACTTCACATTAGCACACCATCGGACGAGCAACGTCTCCGTGATGCATCTAAAGCGTAAGTTCAGTGTTAAAGAATGGGACCGTTCATACTGGCCAAGCGTAGCGTAGCATCGCACATGCGATGCCGACATGCTACGCGTAACTTAGTCACTCGCTTTGCGTATGTGCATTGTGTCATTTTGAAACTTATGTACCTCAACAACTGTGACGAAGGATGTATAATACGTACCTTGCAGTGTGTCGAGACACGTAGTTTGCGTAGTAATAATCTATAGGCCTAGAAGTCTTTGTTCAAGTGGTGCAACGTGCAATGTCAAGTGGCCTTAACATTTACATTGAATTTTCTTACGCGATTTGGTGAACTGTGTGCAGTAAACAATCTTTTAAATCAGTATATTTTGGTAGCACATTTGCTAGCAAAAACGGGGTTCATTTGTTAATTACTTTTACATCATATATTTAGATCGTTTTCTTCCAAACTAAGTCACGTTCTAGTTGAGACAATAAAAAATATTACGACGATTAGTCAATATTTCTAGGAGTACAAGTAGAGAGTCATTCTTGATCCCTTTCCCCTCCTTGAACCCGTAACGTAAGTTCATTCGTAGCGAAAACTCATCTCCTTGGTCATTTCCTGATGATTATTGATCACTATTCACCAGTGATGAGAAAAGGTAAAATTCATAACAATTAATATTTTTCTTATCAAAATAAAGACATCGTTTTAAATGCAATAATTTATGCAAACATAGTTTTGGAATAGTAACCAGTATTTCGTACATGGTGATAATCATTTTATCATATCCGTTATCTTCTTGCATGGGAACATTGTGATGAGAAAGCATATTTAGTGCTTCTTCAAAGTTGTCCCTTTTATTATTTGTGACAAAAAATCTTTATTCTCTTAAATAAATAAAAGGCGTTTATAACAAATCTGTGTCACGTCGTTATGTATTTTGAATGACTGAAAATCTAGAAATCTGAAGAAAAAAACTGTGTAGGTGGTTGGGAAAGAGATTTATCACTTAATTTTTGTCATAAAATTAATCGTTTCATTCAATATTTTGTGGATTACGTTTTCCATCATGTAAACGGACGCAATAAATAGTCTTTCTCTAAGTTTTCCCAATATTCACAACACATAAATGATGGCAACAATTATCGGATAAAAGAATATTCAGAGCAAGTTACTCGAGTCAGTATTAAGTAGAAGTTTAGTTTCAGCGGGGACTGAGCGAAATGATCAAATAACAACATGTTTCAACCCCTAGTCGGTCTCAACCCGCGTCCACACTTTTATAAGTACGTACATTTGCCATAATCAATGTGAACTCAACATCTGTCAGAACAGATTTATCATGAGTGCACTTCATTAGTTACTCGTAATCCTTCCGTTTTAAATCCTGTTCAGTTTATCGTAAGTTCAAGTCTCCAAATGTCTGGGAACAAGTCAATCTCTAACGAAGTCGTAATTCTTGGCAAAAAAGTTGAATATAAAAATTTATGATTCCGTATATTGAGTTCATTTTAATCCGTATTTTAAACAGTTGTCATTATATTTACTAATAGGTTATATTTCATCTTGAGTCTGGAGTCTCTCTCCTAGACTACACCTCTTTGCCGTGCCACTGTGTCATGCTGTCCTCGTCTTCTCTACGGGGATGTGGATGGTTAAGTAATCTATATTATTTTGTCCAACAGCAAACTGACTACCTCCAACTCGAGAGGTCGCTGGATTGAATATATCGGTTGGAGCAGATTATCGCCACCGGATCCAACTTGGTTCCGTAGGTCGGTATTATTGAACGAAGCCTTACTTGTCTCGTTGAAGACAAATGCATGAGGTTAGTATGGAATGGATTAGATCGATCATCCCATGAAACTAGCCTAAAACAACCCCTTTCAGCTTCTAATCCTCCGAGATGATTATCAATTCGTTGCACTTCCTTCGCTTCATTGGGGGGGGGGGGNCGCTGACATTGAGTTGACCGATTTAAGCTGATATTTCAAATTTTGCACCATGTATGCGCTTTCTTCTTCTTATTATTATTATTTTAATTTTCAATGTGTTATTATTATCATTACAGTTACATAGGTATTTCTATGTTAACAAAATGTAGGTAGAAGAAATAATTATGTCATAAAGTAAAACAAAACCATTATGAAACTAAGAGCAATCGGGTTCAAACGGTGATCAATCTGGTTTTTTCTTATTACATCTATTCATAGATTTATTTGTTAGCAAAAATATTTGAAAACTGAATTTTCATTTTTGTTCCCGTTTTATTCAAGTTGAGACAAAACAACGAGTATAAACCATTTCTGAAATGCCCCAAAATTATTATACAAATGCAAATAAATTGAAAATTGTTAAAAATATTGAGTATATTGTTTAAATTCAATATTAGAGTGGATTAGTAGAAATATTTTATTACGAAACGTGTGTGTAATCATGTGAAAGATTTCTAAGAGGATTGATCTATTAAGTATTCATTAGATTATTCCAACTCTGTTTTGAATTAAGAAACAGTAAACGACAACCACCACAATTTTCCTATGATTTACAGGGGAGAGCTTTGATGGCATTTGTTGCTACTAATTTCTGGATGGGAATGCACAATTTTGGACAATGTGCATAGTTCAATGCTTTGTAGTTTTCTGTTTTATCAGATAATAGCCAACCCTGCGCGCCCGAAGTCTCGGTGGTGTTGTGATTCTGTTTGCCTTTCCTTATGACTTACAGTAGAAAAGGTAAAACTACTTACAAAAATAGAAAAATTTCAATTAGTTTGTGATATTTAGCGGAATTGTAAAAAAACATTTCATTCTATTTCATCCCTTTAAAATCGTATTTTCATAAAATTCTTTCTTAATCAGCCTCTAATATACGTAGAGTACATCCCTTCCAATTTTGAGTTCCTAAGCTTTAAGCTTGTATTGATGAATGAGACAGCCAGTGAGGACAAAGTACCAAATATTTTCACTCCATTCCACCCATTTGATATTGAAATATAGAAAATGACACGAATTGTTACATATTTCATTTTACGATCAATGTACCTTTAAAATATGAGATATCTCACTTAATTTGTTAGATGTAGCAGATATTGTAAAAATTCAAAAAGTTCACATATCACCCTGATTTCTCTCTTTCAAATCAGAATTTCAAATAATCCTTCTTAGTGAACTTATAAGCAAAATACTGTCAAAATTTCAAGTTTGTATCATTAATTTGTTTCCTCTGCGTTGATGAATGTGTGTGTGTTTGAGTCAATCAGTCAGTGAATCACTCATTCAGGACGACTCTTATATTTAGAAACGTGTGTCTAGTCCCGCAACAAAACTAATGTTATACCATCCTCGAAGGTATGTGGTGTGAATTTTAATGAAATCTGGATGCTATACGTAAAGTAGTCTAATGTAAAATTAATTCTTAGCACAACCCTATACTGACGTTAAGAAAGAGATTTAGCTTATGAAAACACTATCATATATGCGTTTACACTTTCATGGTCAGTTTTTCTCGTCACTACAATTCAAGGAAGAACTTCGATTAGTGACTAAATATTTTTCCTATCAGCGTTAATAAACATTGCTCTAGTTCTAAATCTATGATTTTTTGAAATCATCTGAATAAGCAGAGTATGACGCAATTCCTGGCAAATTGGTAAAAAAGCACCAGAAATGTAATACGCTGTTTCCGATAAAGGCTAACCAACAACTATTGTTCCTTTAATATAATAAGAACGATTTTAACAATTAACTAGAAAATATGTTATTTTACCGCATACACAAGTACAACATTTAATATACTTACTTTCTCCAAAGTAAAAGCCATTGATGCATGTAATGTAATGGAAGGATTCATAAGGACTTGATCTATTTTATATCTGGTGACAATTTAGAATTTCCTATACATTTTTGTAAGTTTTAATGAACTTTATGGTTTTAAGCTGATAAATGACATGAACACAAATACAAACGGTTAAACAATTAAATTACTGACATGTTCAGAATTATTAATTATCGACTCCTAAGTCCTCCTATCAAGTTGCATTGGGAAGAAATTTACTAATTAGAACATATGCTTTCAGTGCAACTATTTATTAGTTAACACAGTATTTTGAATTGGAGATCATAGAAATAATTATGTAATTATTCACCTTCAAATGTAATTTGTACCAATATGATTAGTTTAAAAGAGAAATGATTAAATTTTTGAAAGAACATGTAAAATCGAGAATCATTTTCCTTCTCTTTAACTAAGTTCCTCGGATGGTTCCATGATATTAATGTGAAACCGCGTCATCACGTATAACTCTCTGAATGTCTGGTGATCGGGAATGGAAAGACGAATGGAACATTGTTGTTACGGCACACCGCAAGCCCAGATGCGATGTGGGTATTTTTTGGGTAGAAGCAGGATTCAACCATAACCCACAACTTTTATGGTAGAGTTCGCTGCCACCAGCTTGGTTTCCCCAAGCAATCAAACTCACGTGTTATAACAATAAAATATTCCTTTAATACAAGTTAAATTGAAAACTGCGTATTTACAAATTTGAACGAACTCTCAAATCATAAATACAAGTTTGAATTTGTTATTACAGAGTTATTGCTATCTGAAAGCAACAATTACACACAGATATAAATACTGGTGTTATCAATTAACTCGGAAATCTACCCAGATTATCCGAATTTCAAAAATTTACAAGTTGCTATCCCGAAATAACTAGCTGTTCCAAGTTACGTCATTCGCGCCTAATAGCAATGTAATAGAATTACCGCAGCAATTCTCTGTGGTCTGACAACCAAAGCTAACCAAGTCACATCTCAAATAACCTGGGTACTTCCATACACTTCCGCAGAAAGTCTGAAAGTCTTTGAGGATCTTCAATCCTCCCAATATATACAGAAGCGGAGGTCACGTGATCACGCCCTCGCTAACGCACTGAGCACTCTACATCATCTTGGTCACCCCTCAGCTTCTGCGAACACGGTGTCTTTACCGATACGCCAGCGTCCTTCGCGGGCTGACCATTATTTTTGCATCCGCTAGAAATATTCCATTCACACTCGCCACGCGCTTCTGCAACATTCTTCGGAGGGCATTGCTACTCAATTTTCAGAAGTAGATGGAAACTGTTCAGCCTCTACACAATGAACGGGAAGGCTTAGTGGCCGGTATTTTTCCTCATTTGGCGGCGACTGGCCCGACCCTTAATCTCCTTAGGAATTTCCGGTTAGCAAAATGCTTGAAAATGTTAATATTTCAAAAATCGATAGATTGCACTGGTCCTGATAATGCAATCGTGTACACGCAAAATCTATACATGTTATTTCTGAAAAGTAATTTTATTTAAATATGTTTTATTGACATGCCATACTAAACCAATTGCCACAAAAGAGGTAACATTACAAAGATTACTTTCTGGTTATTGGAAGGGTCGTAATAATTTGTTAACTATGTCCCATCCCGTTACAATATGTTTTAAAAATTGAATTCGAACTGTGTTAAGTAAGTAGATTCCTCCCAGGTGTCATTGATGACCGCTGGATGATTTGATGACCACTGAAGTTTGTGTATAATCTACCAGCTATGCGACACTACTCACGGATGGATAATGTTGGATAAGTCCTCAGAATGAAAATGGTAATTATTGTTGCTCCAAAGAAAGTAAATTTCATTTTTACATTTATTTACGTTAAATATGAAATAATGATTAACCGTTGTAATACATACCATACGGGTTGATCCTGAATTCATGGTATAAACTTTAAGGGTCAGTACAGGACACTATAACAGTCATTTATTGTTTAGGAATGTATGGGTACAAGTAACACGGTGAGACTCAAACATTACTTTTTATGGGAACATCTGAAGAGTCTTGTTTATGTGACTTAACTTGACTCAGATGAGGATCTCGCTCCAATATCCGTAACCGTTGCACGTGTATGTAAAATATATGGCATCTTTCAATGTGTAGGCCAAGTGCTCCAGCGTCGCTGTCAAGCGTGTATCACTGTTGGTGGACGCGATTTTGAACAGTTATTGTAAACATTGCACTCATCAACGACGCTGTCAATAAACACTTCGGGGTATGGCACGTCACTGGCAATAGGGTGGTACGAGAGACTTGCGTTCGCGCTAGTGTGCTCCAATGTATACTATTATATGTGCCTGAATCGTGATACACGTCACACAAGTAGAAATGTTTTCTTCAGGGTGGGTGTTATTTCACAGAGGGCGTTAATTGCCCACTTTACATTATATGAAGGTTTAATTAAAAACTGAAATATGGATAGGAACGAGGTGGGAAAAAATTAAGGAGGTTAAGATTCTGAATAATTGAAATCAGACGAAAGGTTAACAGAGACAGAAAATGAGTAAATATGACAGAATTGCGAGGAAAAATATTGAAAACAGGAATTTAAGAAATGAAAAATCAAGAAGAATACATACAAGATCAATTTTAAGGAACGTCGCAGAGACGTGGACATGTTATAAAATGAAAAACAAAGAAAAAAGGCTAATAGAATTGCATTTAATAATATGATTCCAGCGTATTGCGTTGACGCATGGGGAAGAGGTTCTTTCTCGTGACGTAATGTGTAAAGTAGTCAGTGATTCGAAGCCATCGATCGCGGGGTGCGTGGGAAGCGTCCTCACTCACTGGACGGATGGGCCGTTGGGGAGCCACCTATCGATCCTCTCCTTCTGCCAACACGTTTACTGAGATCCTTGACCTCCTTCCACATCCTGTGAATGTTGCATGCATATTTTGGTTATTTATCATGCGATACGCCGCCATAGCCCCTCCGTTCATCAGCGGGAGCGAGAATTTACAACCGACACCGGCGCACCGCAGTCCCTCGGCGACATCCTGCGAAGAAATTAGATTTTTTACGAAAGCGTTGGATTAACAATTCAAAGGACCTCCCAACAGTAGTGAACCTGTTTTCGAAATGCATATTCTTTTCAAATTAAGATGATGAAGTCCTTTGAAGTCCGGTATTTAAAACGTTTGCCCACATGCAATAATTATCATAATAAATGAATTCATAATATATTTCATTTACATCATTTGTTCTCTACGGCAATTACGATGCGAAATAACCACATAGGTATCACCTATAGAAAAAATCATATTTTCTTTTCACGAAAAAAGAGAAATAGCTTCCAACTTTTGAATGATTAAAATTCTTGTCGGTGCATAACCATTAAAATCCAAAAATTAATTATACTCCGAAGACTGGTTCATAAAGATGAGGTTTACGAGAATGGGGTATGAAGTATACTAAGTTGAATAGGCAGAGAGTGAAATCCAAATAGGGAAGTAATGAATGGAGAACACAGAACGAAGTCTTTAAGAGGCCAAAATAAATTGTTAAAACGTTGGTAATGAAAAAATGTTTTTATCTTATCTTAAAAACCTTAGACCAAATTCTGTTTTCGACATTATGTTGTATAAGTGATAACTTGCTGATGCTGCATTGTAAAAGTCATGACTGCTCACCTCTTATAAGAAAGTGAAAAGAGAAAATGATTGACCCACGCAAACAATCACTCGAAACGGAAAATTAAATTCTGCTTAAGAAAACAATTCTGTAGTCCACTTCATGCGTTTTGGATGATTTTCCATTCATTAATTTCAGTACACACATCTCAGATAATTGCACGAATAAGCAAGTGCAGTGTTTCGCGCATCACGCTGTTATTGTTTTGTTTCTTAATCGTAAATGGCTGTATGTATTGCCATTTCGTTTTTTATGCCATAATTTGTTCAAAACATTTTCAGGATTGAATTCGTTTCTGGTTCTATCCAACCTGAATGAACAGCGGAGGAACAGTATACACAAAAAGTACGTTTTTCGTAATATTTAGAATAATACAAAAGCTAACAAATCTCCTTCAAATGGTCTAAAGTATCCGTATAACTGTGTTATGTAATTTTCAATTGGAAAGGTAATGTCATTCTAGCTTTCCTTAAATTGTACGAAACAATGTATGCTTTTTCCCCTGTGAATATAGCCTCTTCTGTTCTCACTCCCACGTACACTTTCTCCCCTCCAGTAGCTGACATTCACATTTCCGTCTTTTATTGCTACTTATACTCAATTCTATGTTCCTTCGCGGTATCATCCCCCGCTTTACACTTTACAGACTCTATTACTGTTTCAATGTGTTCCTTATTTCAGTGATAATATTCAAGAAATTTCCTCATTTTAGAAGTGAGTATTCGAATGGAACGATAATATAGATCAGTGTTTTTCATACTTTCAGCGGGAATTATATTTCATCATCAAGATCATGAAAATAGAATTTATCTGGTTCATTTTAACGAACACACGTTCGCTAAATTCTCTTCCTCAATTTATTTTCATAATAATCGATCCCAAGTCCCACCCTTCGAGAGGTTGAATAACGTCTTTTCATTATTGTGTGCGCCGTGCAATAGCACTTGGACTACTCTAGGAGTTTCTGTGACAAATTTTTCACGGAAAATCTCATCTGATTTATTTAATTTTTACTTTGATTATTGAGGAGTCAGCGTGGCTCAGTGGGTTGAGTTGCTGGCTGGATGGCCGGTGTTCGATCCCTGGTGAGGTGAGAATTTTTCATCACACCTCTAGACCAGATTGACTCTCAGACCTACTACTCCTGGGGTCAAACCGGTCGGAATGAGATGCTGACCACATCACCTCCTTCTAGTTCCGAGGTCAAGTAATTACGGAGTTTTACCCTCCGCGAACCCCTTGGTCACCTTCGGGGCCTGTTTAGGGATAGTTTGACTTTGACTTTGATTATTGAATGGTGTTAACTCAAGATGAAATAGGAAACATTTTTATCGCAAGATCAACGCAAACACAAACTTTCTATTCTACCTCTTTATGCTACTAAGATTTACCATGGAATTGAAAGATAAGAGAGCATAAGAGGAGAAATATAGAAATCAGTGAGAAAGAACAATCTCATGCTATCAAGAAATATATATTTCCTTATTGCCAGTAGCAATATTTTTAAACAATATGGGTTTAATAAAATATTCAATATGCGTTATGAGAAAACAGCGGAACGTTCTTTGATGAAGAAGAAATTTCTTTTATTTTAACCTCCTTACGGATATGAGAAATAATTCAACTCCGTCTGTGTCACAAAGTTACTTAGCCACGTCTCTCAAATGCTACGGTGAAGTTTACACAGCATAAAGACTATCCGTTTATACTTTCAATTTAACTAAAACAATTTTGTTTTCTTGGTTATTTCCTTCATCAAGAACAAAATCACTATCACGAATATCAATCAAAGATGAACTTATTGTATTTAAAATTCTGCAACAAAGGCTGACTATCAAACTGCTGTGTGTGATTAATAAAACATGAATGAATCTTTAATGGATTCTGTAGTTCAAATCTCGTACAGCCAGTTTGCAAAATTTTAAAAAACAAAGTTAACGAAGCTTTTTTTAACATACTCATGCATGTTATTTCTACGTTATTTCAAATCTATGTTTTCATTGATTTCAACACTCTGAAATAGTTATTTTCCCGTTCGAAATAACTTTCTCTCGTTCAGCGGGATATTGGAAAGTCCATCTTCACCGACACTAATATTGTCCTTCTTGAATGTTACCTCTTCTCTTGACCACGGGGTAATCCTCAAATAGTTTTCTCAATATTTCTATACGTCATTGATGACGGAAATCATATTTCGAAATTGCATTATTTCGGCAAACGTGGATTAGCACATTAATGACTAACTTACTTCTTAAACGAGAAGTGTAAAAGCTTTGAAACTTTTCGTGCAAATATAATCAAGTACGTCCAGATTTCCACAAGGTTCAATTTTACGTCCTACTCACTTTTTGGTGTACGTCAACGATACGTCATCCTCCAAAATTCCACGTCAAATAGTAAAACGATGATCAAAACATGGTAATAACCAAAACCTAAGAAGAAAAAATTAACAACCTCGCACGAATATCTATCCCAAACACCTCAGTTTTATGAAACGTTAAACCACTACGGCCACCACTCATTGTAAAAACGGGCAACAATTTAAGTATATACGTTACAGCATAAAACTTTGAATTGTATTTTCTCGGAACTGGCTGGATAGTGTGCGCTGTTATTTTAGTAAAGAGGTACTAAAAGATTATTCTACCTTTCCACAAACTATGATTCAAAACTTCATTCCCCAATTAGAACCCTCCCTCAAATTAAATATTCGCTTAAAAGTATGCTTATTTTGTTTCTTGTTTTTGATAGTATTTTTTAACTGTACTCTATCTTCGCAATGTTAATCACATTATTTCCGTAGCCACACTCCGGTGTTTCCCCTTCGTTTTTCCCTCTGGCAGTTATGAGCAGTTTTTAACTGCCCTTTGGAATAAATTGGGAAAAGAAGACCAGAAATTGAAGCAGATTAATTTAATTTGACGTTGAAACTTGCAGATTTCTACTTTTTTAATGTGGAAGTCTAAGATACTAAAGATAAAATAACTCTAGACGAGGTTTTGTGTCCTCGGGGTTTCCTGTGCTCATGATTCTTTTTCATCCCCAAAAATCAGCTCCTTTGGAGAAAGAAGTAATTCCTATTTAAATTTTATGGAATCCATCGATGCAAATATAAACAATATATCAATTTTAATATCTCTACTTTCTCTGACGTAAAGGTGACTTCAGATAAATGAAAATCAAAATCCTCGTTTAGTGAATTAAGATACTGAATTACATACATTGGGAGAAACGCCTTCATTTAAATATTAGGTCTTCTCATCTACACAGTGATTTTAAAAGCTAACACAAATATGTTATTATGTTAGGTTTATAATTATAGCTCACAATGTATGATTTGTTGTGTTGTAGAACTCATTTGGAATTTTCACTTATTCAAGCGGAGATAATAAAAGAGGAAGTATGGATCACTGTGAGTGAATGGGGATCATGCGATTATTTCGCCTGTTTCGCTTCCATTGCCAGCGAAGAATTTCGACTTACCTATGAGGTCGATGACGACTATTGGGTCCTCTGCGTACTTCTTGGTTTTCTTGAAGTTGAATTCCGGCTCGTTGAGCAGGAAGGCCGCCACGTAGGGCGTGAAGATAGCGGTGTACATGACAAGCAGAAGGATGATCCAGTCCCACACTGCCTTGAAAGGGCTGTAGTGTAGGATGGTCCACTTGTGCACCCGCGGTGACTGCAGCTTGTACTCGGGCAGCACGTCGGCGCCCAACGACAGCACCTGCGGGGAGAGAGCATGAGCGCGTTGACCAGGCAAGCGGGGTTCGTGACGGTGGGGCGGGGACGGGCTTGGCCTACCTCCTTGCCGATGGCCTTTATCGGCTGCTGCCCCGAGGGCAGAGGGCCGCCATTCGCCGTGCTCTCGATCTTGACGATGCTCTCGCGCGTCTCACTGCCCGCGCGCGTCTTCTTGCCCGTGAGGCGCACGCTGGACCATTTGCACGGCGCCGGGTCGCGCGCGCCCGCCGCCACCGACGGCCGCTTGCCGTACAGCTCGTACTTGAGGCTGCCGCCCTTGCGGCCGCGTGGCGCGTCGGCGGCCAACCCGGCGGCCACGGCGGGCGGCGGCTCGGCGGCCAGCGGCTGCTTGTCCATGGCGGGGACGGCGCGCGGGGGCGGGGCGTGGGCGAATGCGGGGACGGCGGCGGCTGCTGCGGCGCCAGACTAAGGGCGGCCGGCTCTCCGCATCGCATGCCCCCTGGCCGACCGGCCGCGTGGCGACGCGTGGCGGGGGCGGGGGCGGGTGGGCGGCGGCGGGGTGGGAACGGTGCTCGCTAGCGCCCCGCCGGAGGCAGGCCGCCGCAGGTTCCCGCTGCAAGTAAACGTTGCATTGGCCCGCGGTCCCGCCTCCGCACCTGCCCCAGAGCCGCATCCCGACCCCGCCGAGTTTCACGCGCGCTTCGGGAAAGGAACCCTGCCGTTCGAGAAGTTATATGGGAGGTCTCTACAATACATGACTGGGCGTTGGTCCACATGTGATTCAGTATGCTTTAATGTGTGATTCCCTTAGACATAGATTAATTCTTTTTCTTTAGCAGAGGGTATGGGCTGCTATATATCCAAGGAAATACTCGCAATGTTATGTGGATAATAGTGGAATTTTTTATTGTTGGAGTGAATCGGTCAACTAGACTGTGCAAATTAGAGAAGCAACCTTTCATGTATTTGTGATGTCTGTATTTTCTGTTAGATGATCCTCGGCTCATTGTCTGTCCCTGCGTGTTCCTCTCCGCATTGATGGACCTTCACTGAGATAAGTGGATAGTTGTAGGCAGCAATAATTTTTTTATGAATCAGTTTTGTGAATTTTACCCGAACATACGACTACCTAACGTTCTTTCAGAATTTCGAAATTTCGTTTACTTATTTTTGGTCAAAACTAAGGAAAGTGTCACAAAAGAAATTACTGCGTAATTGTATATATAACACGGAAACACTTACAAAAAAACAGCCATTCTTTCATGCAGAACAAAATTGGCAGTATTGAGTACAAAGGATTAAATATAACAAAAATGAAAATGAATGGAAACATTCCATATTTTATGCAAGAATCATGCATACGTATATCATAATAGAAAAAACAGAGTATGCAACAGTATCGAGGTCAAACTTCTAACTGGTATCATTACATATCATTCAAAAAGTTGATGGAGAGCATTTTGTAAAAGTACTTTAATTCTGTAATTTGATTCCTACTCAAAGTATTTAATACTACGATTTTATCTAGCTGTGGAATTTAATATGGAATTTGAACGTCAGAAGGATCTTCAATTAATTGCAGAAACTTATAAGAGATAAAAATAGGGAGCATTTCAAGGCTCAAAATCGTATCTCTCACTTTAGTCTGAAGTGGCCCATCAATTAGCTTCTTGTTAGTTCTTCAAAAGAGTCATATTTAAGGTTTTTAACTTAATCAAACAGAATACTATCCTCAAAATGGTTCGAGAAGTTTAAAGTGGTCGCAATAATGAGACATTGCCCGGTGTCATGGCATTATGTACGTGAGAGAGTCACTTTGTCAGTAGGACTGAAGAAGTTCCAGACCACATAATTGAAGATGCGTCAACTTAGCCAAGGTGAAATAGAACTCAATGGTGGAGCAGTTGCGACGTTAGCAAAATACCCATATGACAATTTTGGTTTCACTTATAGGAGAATGAGGCAGGTTTTTGCACGGAGCAGTTTTTCGAGGACTCGTGAACGATTTCGAGGACTCGTGAACGATTTCGAGAACTGTACACGATTTCCACACATTCCAGTTGTGAAAGGCGAACGGGTGGTGTAGAGATTAACACCACTACGATCAAAATAGGAGCCCGGGTTCGATTCCCGGCTCGTCGACATTTTCACCTGACCGAAAGTTATCACTTATCTTCTCCACATGTAGGGTACACGGAAGAAATATGTACAAAATGTATGACATTCAATTAAGAAATATAATCATTTTGTCTAATTAATGAATAAATTCAAACAATAAATAAGCATTGGTTTATTGCCCTAATTACAACGTTGAAAGAAGGCGAAAACGTGTCTTCTTTTTTCAGGTGCTACAGTAGTATAGTTTGAATACTTTGGCCTACTCCACTACAACTTTCCATTCTTTCCTATTTTTAGTTTATTGTGTCCAATTCTTGACCTTCTTGTTTTTTATATCCTTCAAAACTTCATCCTTCCATCTCGTATTTGGATGTCCTTTCTTCTTGGTTGCTATCGAATATTAGTAGTACGCTATTTTTCGTTCTGTGTTCTACAAACGGGTCCCAACCAGTCATTCTTGAAGATGTGAATAGATTGGTTACAATTTTAAATTTTATGCAATTTTTAATATGGCTGTTTCTTATTCTCCGCGATCCCTTTACTGACTGTGCGGGATCCTATATTCTTCTCATAACCTTCTTTTCAAACAGCAAAAGTTTTTGTATGACAGGATCCATATATCCTGCATACGAGACAACCGGTCTCATTATAGTCCTAAACATCATTAGTATGTTAACTTTTGACATCAGTTAACTCTTAAAAATTCCAATTTTGGCAAAATACACTCTGTTTCCGGTAGCTATTCGTTCTTTCATTTCTCCATATTAACAACAGAGCCAATGGGAGTATATTTAGTGGCATGTCTCATTCGCTCTTCATATGTAAATTGGTTTCAAATGTCTATTTTTACACCTCATGTTTTCAGTTTTCTTTGGATTTAGCACCAATACGAATTGTTCAGATTGTTTTAAAGGTTTCTGGAATATTTCCTTGATATTTTTTCTAGCTCTGTCAGTTATTAATGAATCGTCTGCGAAGATGGTGTATTGCTTCAAATGAATTATTATAATACCCTTAACATCTAAGTTATTCATGATTAGAAAAAAAAGACTTACGTATAATGTATCACACTGTTGAACCCCACATTTTAAATCTAATTCCTCCCACAATTTATTATTTACTTTGACTCTAGCTTTGGTGTTTCATAATGTGAGTGCAACTAGTTTTCTAAGTTTAACTGCTACTCATTACGCAGAACGTTCTTCAATAACTTTTTTTTCTAAGAACTGAATCAAAAATATTTTTCATAGTCGACGAACATATTGAGGTGTTCTATCTCATACTTATAACACTTCTCGTGTAGCGCTTTAATAGTAAAGATGTTATTGATCACCGATCTGTTCCCGACTGGCACTCGCTGAGCTTACTATCAACGATTTCCACGAACTTGTTTTTCTGTAAAATTGCAAAGAACTTATTCACTAAATTGAAAAGCGCCGTTGGTCGATAATTCCTAAGATCAAATTTGTCATCTTTTTAAAAAACTGGGAAAATAATACCCTCGTTCCTAAGAGTATGTGTTTGATAAGAATGCCAAATTCTTATCAATCTCTTTCATTAGAGTCCTTCCATGTTTTATTAATTTAGGTAGAACATTGTCAGAGCCAGCTGACTTAATCTTTTTTTACTTATTAACTACACAACAGATTTCATTGAATGTAGGATGTTTGTCCCGTCCCAGTAATTATGTCTGAGTTATTCTGAGTTATTGGGGGGATCATGTGCTTCCTTGAAAAACTGCTACCGACAATAACGTGTCCCATAGCCGGAGCATGTTTTCGCAAGTATTTTTCCTCCAATCGAAATTATGTTTCCGCGAATCGTTCGCACAGAGCACACACAGTGAACTAACACAGTTGTAGTACATTCTAGGGGAAGGTAAGGTAAGCAATCTGACATGAAAAGTATATTAAAATATGTTTATTATATTTAAAATAAATGAAATTGCGTAAACCTGACCCGGTCACCCCTCAGTAAAGTTCATACTGGAAGAGCATCTTAAATTGATTGGGTGTTCTTTCCAAGATTTTGAGCTGTTTTCAATGGTAGACTGCTAGGTCGAATAGAAAAATCATAGTTTGGATGATATACTACACGAGTGGATGGGGATAGTGACAGTGAATGAGATTTTTTCGCGAAGAGTCTTCATGAAAAAAAATGAATCAAGAAACTGCGTTCCGTCTCTTTTGGATAATCAATACTCTCATCCAACTTCACTACAAGTAAAAGGAACTGTGTTACGAGCTACAAACAAATTGCAAATCCACAGAGTAAATGCTGATTCGTCCACTCAAAGCAATATGGCCCGGGTCCTAGCTCACCGAAATAATAATATAGGCTGATATTAATTTTACAATATTTTTACTATTACAATTCTTAAATGTTCCCATCCAATCATCATTTTAATTTTATTCAAATGAGTAAGTGCGTATGACCATTAAAAATGTATTTAGAATCTACGACGAAAACCGATTCTGTTTGGAATAAATAAATGCAAATAATGGATAAAGATGCAAATAATTATTCGGTATTGCCTTAACGTGGATGGTGGGATACGCTAATTTCTTTCGGATGAAAATTCCGCCAGGCCGAAAATCATAACTGGTCGTCCTGCTTCACAAAATTTTATACACTTCCACTTCCGTACAAACTTCCTGAGGGGAATTAATCACCCTGACAGAACTTTTATGCCAGTTTCCCTCATTTACTCATAAGTATGCCTGCTTGTGACAACGTGCGTGCCGAAACTGTGAATACATATATGTGGAGTACATATGATGGATAGATATTATCATAAATAGATAGATAGGAATTATTTGATAGCAAATAGTCGATGTTCAATATTCAAGAAATTTAAACATGTTTAATACTTGTTCATATTATTTAAAAACTCTTAAAGTGTAGCAAAATTATTGTCACAACTCAAAACGTCCTTTTGTGATGTCTTACGATTTTGCGAATTAAGTTCAGGATTTGGTTTCTAATCACTTTCGATTTTTTTGTGTGATTAAATATGCGTGCACTAATAATTATGTATGAGATATATTTCCTCTCCTCTAACTTAGAAACAAATATGTGTTTCATCATGAAATAGGAAAATCGTGTTTTCTAAAATAGTACTATTTATGACAACTCAAATCATCATTGATTTTTAGGTCGGTACTCGAAGTAGCTTAACACTTTTGTACAGGTACAAGACAAAATTAAGTTCAAAAAACCATACATTCATTTTCTTCAATTTATTTTTCTCTTTCTCTTTCTTGTATGTACATGACAAGAAGTGATATCGTTCGAGAATAAAGAATAGAATATTAGAAAAGAGTTCTCAAGCACATAACACAACAAACAAAATTTGGGATTAAAAATTTTCCTTATCCTTTACTTAGATTTTTAGTCAGTGAATATTTCGTTTTGATATATTATGGACACATCGCACTAAATTCGATAATGTGAAAGAATAATAATATGAAAATTAAATAACATTAATTAATCAATATTAATTATTTCTTAATTAAGAAATACCTGAATTCGAAAGAGGGTTACGTTCATTCCTGTAGTAACATAACGAAGCAAATACGAGTAGTATACATTCTGGAGAACATTTCAAAAGTCGAAAATATATTTCACATCAATTGACTGACCACTTATTGCTGGAAGAGAGAGACACACACCCAAAACAAATATTTCAATTTTTCTTTGTGTTGTCTCTAGAGTGATGATTCGGTAATGCAATAGGGAAAAACAATGTAAATAAAATATCTGTACAAAATTAATTTCAGGATTTATTTGAGTCGACGTTTATCTGCTTCGTGTGGAATATTGGTTTTAGCTTATTGGATCGACCAGTAGAAACGTATGAATTATGAAAATGGTGATGGAGAAGAGAGCTAGAACGCTATTTCGCCAATTATTTCTATTCGAATAGTTGGGTAGTCACAGAGGGAGAGAAGTATTTGTCAAACTAATGGCAAATGGATTTTGTTTTGTTTTGGTTACTCCACTCTACTTTGATACATTACTCATTCTGACATGAGAAAAGTTATCGTTGCGATATATTGACCCAGAAGAGTCATATTTCAATTAGCTCTCCGGAACCAGTGAAAATTATTGATTATCCGTGGAAAAATCGTGAAAACAATAACATCAATAACAATAACCCCGCTGGCGCGACGGCTGCCAGAGCGAAAGCAGAGAGGTTGTTTGCGGGCAGCATCGATCTGCCAATGCTGCTCCTGCGACCCTACGCCACTATTGGCGGCCTCGTGATCCCCCCAACCCCTTCCACTCGGTCCCAGGCGCTTGGGCGAAGGCAGGGCAGCGCTGCTGGGACGAGGAAAGGATCTTGAAGCACACTCTCAGAAAAAAAGTTGCACTAGGTACTCGTTTGGAGCCAGGGATGATACCAGGGAAATAATATGGAGCGTCTCAATAAGAAAACATAATATAATTTTAAAAGAAAACGCAGTAGTTACTAAAAAAATTGAAGCATTTGTATTTCAAACTCATAATATGCATTCGTCATCGTTAAACGTCGAATATCGAAAAAATGTCCACCAAAACGTAATTGACAAATTTGAAGTCTTCTTACAATATTTTCGGGGTATTTTCGCACATTGCTCAATTGATTTCCGGGTGCATTGACATGTTCAATTAGATTAAACATGTTACGTCGAATGAAAATGGGAGACGAGACCGGGGATCGAACCCGGGACCTTGAGCTTTGCGCGCTCATGCGCCTACCGACTGCGCCATCCCGCTCGCTACCCGTGCCCGTCNAATAAGTTTAGCCTCTACGAGGCCACCTCAGAGGTCTTTGGGTTTCACAAGTTGAATGAGAATGGTAGACGGGCACGGGTAGCGAGCGGGATGGCGCAGTCGGTAGGCGCATGAGCGCGCAAAGCTCAAGGTCCCGGGTTCGATCCCCGGTCTCGTCTCCCATTTTCATTCGACGTAACATGTTTAATCTGTTACCTAGCGGTGAGGTTCACCGCAATCTAAGAGATTTCTATGTTCAATTAGGTCCTTTAACTCAGGTATTGTTATCGGTTTGTTTGCTTGAGCACGCCACTTCACGTAACCCCATAGAAACAAATTACGCGGAGTCATCTCGCAAGATCTTGGTGGCAAGTTACCTTAAAATGACATATTTCCAATCAACATTTTCCAACATCCAATTGGCAAATTTACACTGTGAGAAATGGTAGATGGGCAGTAGTATGTTCAGTTTTTGTGACCGATGGTGAATTGAGGTTCGAAGACTTTGGGTTGCACTCTCACTTTCGGACGCAATATTTTAGCAGACAAACCAATACACCCGTTTGGTGTCTTATCTTCTGCAACTGAACTGCTTTACACAAACATTTTAATTACTCGTCGAATTGTCGATGTCACGGGTAAGTTTTGATAAACGAGAATGTCGCAAGTGACGAAGCGCCTCTAAAGAACCTTCCTAGTATTTGAAATAAGTTTTGACGATTACAACACGTTGTTCGACAGTGAATCAATTCATAAGGGCTCTAATGACCTTGATGTTGACGAACCCTAAAGTCCCACAAAAAAATCAAATCATTTTTACTATCTCTAATGTCTCCAAATGCCAGCGCAGCAATAACTGGCGTTGCCAACGTACGAAAATGACGTGGAATTTAAATTGTGCATTCGTATTGAGACATTCTATATTAGCGAGAAATAAACTTAATACACGAGCTTCTTGAGCAGACAGGTTTATTTACATTTACAGCAATATAATTATTAAACTTCAGATGTGTATTATCTAAGATAAGCAATGTAGTCAAATTAAATGTGGATAGAGTCAGTCATGGTAGTGTAGCTGGTGTGGTCACATCTGATGATGTTTCAAACACGAGGCGAAACTTTATATACTTTTTAATTTTTCACAATTGTACCTCAATGTAGGTTTATCCAAGTTTTTATAATTTTAACTTGATTATATAATGTTTAGTTTGACTACATTGCTTACGGTTGATGATGCGTAGATGAAGTTCAACTATTATTTTGCTGTAAATATTAATTAACTTGTGTACTCAACAAGCTCGTGCATTAAGTTTCTTTTCAGAATGATTTGAATACGCCACGCCAATAGTGGTAATAATATTAGCCATAAATATCATTCTTGATTCTGTGATATAACAGAAGAGCGATGTGGACATCGTAATGACCAAAGGTTATTTTTCCACTTTTTAAAATATACTATTCGTTCAAATATACGGAAACTATTCTATTGATGAGGATTCGCTTGGGTTTATTTTACTGTCTACGAATAAGAGCCAATTTAAAATTTATCTCTACAGATCCTAAGTTTGGTGAGTTAATTCCAGCATTCTGAATACTTATACCATAAGTCTAATCAGCACAAGTACTGAGACAAGTTGCAACTTAAGTTCTATTGAGATATTTAAATGCAATATGAAATGGTAGAAATCAATTTGTATCATGTCATCTAAGTAGAGTAAAATTAATATAGACCATTTCTTGGAGATGATAAACGTCTCCTTCTGATAAAAGAGTATTACAATGGTGTAGAAAGATCCACTTCAAGTAAACAAATATTTCACCTACTTTATACGAAGAAAAAATTATTGCAGCACGAAATTTTGCATTCACACATTTTGTGTTCAAGAACAGCGGTCGCTAACGGGTGGTCCACGAGGAAATTTTAGTAGTTATCGGAAAATCTGGACATTAATGGTGAATATTATGATTAATTATTGTTTTATTTTTCATTAAAATAGACGTTCTGTACTCTTGCCAAAATAATTAAATTATATTATCTTCCGAGTGTGTTCTACACGCGTAGTACACGTACGCGTACACTTAGATCCCATAGCAAAACCTCCCTCACAACCTCCGCATCTGCTCGACCTCTGTTCACATTTTCGGTGCCCGATTCCGCTAACTCAGTTTACCTGTCTACTAAATTCCCGCCAAGAAGAACAACAGTGGCATAGTTCTTAGAGAACTCGCCTTCTACCTCTTATGACGTTAGTTCGAACCCGGATGATGCAAGTAAAATTTGCAGCGGTGGACCAGGCGGGCGTGTTGCAAGTTTTGTCAGAATACACTCGTTTCCCGTGCCATTCATACCACCACAACAATCAATTGCCATCATCAGCCCCTCTCATCATCCCAGTCAATCATCAAAATTCGCATCTCCTCATTCTCCCATGTCACTGCCTTGGTTTCATCAAGTCACTGATAGGAACAGTGATGGAACTTTGCTTTGCGCAGTCTCCCCATCAAAATGCCGAACAAATACTTACACAATATTACATGCTAAGAAGTTAGAAAGACGTTTCTTTTTAGAAATCGAAGAATGAAATGGATTCAAATGTGAAACATACAACACTCCCAAAAATGGTTTGAATTTGAATAATTTCACAGATCGTAACTACGGAAGGCAAAACAAAATAAGAGCAATATAACGTAAGGTTAGTCTCTAGTTGCATGAGGCAACCTCTTGTCGATCCTTACGAAGTAGTATTATTTAGAATGGTTTGGATCATTACAATAATCACTTCGCTTCGCAATCAGCAAATCTTGATTCTCAGTCGGGTGTTTTTTTTATTTGTTGATTGCTCAGCTCTTTTTCGGAAATTAATATTGACTGTTTTTAACTGTTATGTTTCATTGCGTCCTGGCGCCTAGAAATTGCCCAATACCCAAATCCAAAACGTTCCTTCCGATGATGGAGCGAAGCGCACATCACCCCTACACATATTGAAATACACTTAGAATTTTCTTATTCCTAGAGCAGAAATTCTTTTATTCAAAGTCCAATAAACCCAATTATCCGAATCGATTTTTGGAAAGAAATATTTATGCAAAACAAAATAAATTTACACTAATCCACTTCGGAACGCTCACTCTTTGTGATGTTCCACATGAAAAAGTGTGAGAAGTGTGCTCCTTTTATGAAATCAATCGTACCAATTTGATTTGTCATTATTGTAGAATTATCAAAAGAACACGCATACAGAATAAGAGTTCTAATACAGAAAAGTAGCCCTACACAAGAATGTACTCGTACTACATTCACAATAAAAGTAACGTTTTTCCGACTTACGTCTTTTTCCTTAATCCCTCTATAGACTCTAGATCCTAGACTATAGATCCAATCACTCGAATTTCCGCATATCCGCAAAAGGAGAATCCTACCCGCCTGACGCGCGAGTGCTGCAGGTTGCTTACGAAACCGGCAGAGTGAAGAGTGAGCGTGTTGTAAGATCATTAACGTACCGTCTCGTTTACAGTCCCTCGAACTCGTTGTTGGTAGTAACTGTTTACCCATAGGACTGTACAGCACCTACGGTATGTACAGCCATGTTGTTATGGCATTCGTGTCTCGATTCGACCCCCCAACCCATTCAAGGAGCGAAGGGTTGGAATTTGAAAGGTGAATGTAGGAGATCTTTTGATTTCGGATCGAGGAAAGGAATCACTTTGAGTAATCGACTTCATACTTGTTGTGTTAATGAGAATCTATAATCTTAATACCATGTACGCAATTTTACCCCCACTACTCTGTCGGAATAGCAGGACACGAGTGGGGAAAGAACCGAAAATTTGAAATGGACTTTTTGCATGTACTAATTGACTTCAAATGTCATGCTTTTTGAGACACTATTCAATCGATTTAAACGTGGAAAAATTATAATTTCTAAAGAGTTTCAGTTCCTAGAAGGGGTGAGTAACAGGATTTATGCACATCCACCTGAGGAGTTTAAAACATCTGGAAAACTCACTTCCAATGGAAATTACGTTACTGGGGTCAAGGGTAGTTTTCAAAGACGAGACTAGACCTCCCTGACATCAAAATATGCTTTTTTACATTTATTAATGTACTAAAAACACATTTATTATGAACTAAAGAGACAAAAATTATAAATAATAAAAACAATGCTTTTACAAATGAACTAATGAGAGAAAATTACATTTTTTCTGGTTTTATTAATTTTAAATTAAAGTTTGGGAAATAAATATTATTAGAACCATTAATCGTGGAACCTTGCTTCAATGATTCAATGTCTCATTCCTCTATAATGTGAAAATTGTTCTTATACGCTGAGAAAACATTTTTATTTCACGAATGTTTTGCTCTAGGCAAAATTAAATCTAAATTACTCTTCTCCTACAACAAAAGACAGTTGGGCTGTGGGTGTAGCCGACGAGAGCACTCATGTAATTTCCTTACCCGCCATTACAGAAATGAATGAGAATAAATTTAAATTGACCAAATTACGTTGACAAATTTTCTTCAGAAAATTTAATGAAAATTTTGAATGCACAATTAATTTGATCGATTTAAATTTATTAATTATACACGCAGACGCAATGTTTAATCTTAAAGTTAATGAATGAACAACATCAACGTCAATGAAATTCGTTCACTAAGGTTTCTGTAATTTAAAAAATGCGGGGGTCATCAAAACGTTTTAAAATGCATATTTATGTATTGTTGTAGACTATGTACAAGTGTCACAACTGAAAAAACAAAGAAAGAACTGAAAGTTGGTCTAAAAGGGGCATTCTGAATCTCAACACTTCGCAATAAAGTTTGTTCAATAGAAAGAACGAGAATATTGCAGCCGTTTCGCGCACAATTCTGAGTCGTGTTGCCTGGGCCAAATCTCACCTCAGCTGGACACCATCTCGGTGGAAAAAGTTACTGTGGAGAGATGAATCCATTTTTCAGGTTTAACATGGAAATATTGGCAGTAAGGTTATTAGGAAGAATGATGAAGCAAACGATCCATTCTGTTACAAGCACGTGGTTTTTAAACCAATCTGTGTGATAGTGTGAGGTTGAATGGGGTTGGCGATTTTCATTTTTTGTACAGCTTCAGACTATATACGCATTCTTGACGCAAATCTATGCCAATCAGAGCAGCGATTGTTTGGCAGAAAACAATGTCTTTTCCAACAAGGTAACGCACAGCCACATACAGCGAAGATAACACAAACATGGCTACGTGCGAAACGTTCCCCTGTTTTACAGTGGCCAGTAGCAAGTCCGGATCAAGGATATTTGGAGATTTCTTAAGAGGAAGATGACCCAGCGTCGTCCCCATAATAAACAACAATTACAGGATTGTCTGCGACAGGAAATGGGGAAAACTTCCTAGAGACACATTGAATCATTTAGTGTCTTCCATGCCTAAACGTCTTGCTGCGGTTATCCTCCGTAAAGGTGACGTCACCTCTTGATAATCGAACTGAACGAAACTTTTTTTCCTTTGGTTCTTCAAGGGAATTCACTTGCATTGTTTATCATAACTATCAGTTTTGTTTAAACTAACACAAATGCTGTTACAATGTTGTATTCAACATACAAAACGTTAATAAAATATTTCTTTTGCGTATACTCGTATGTTTCGTTGTGTTTCTCAATTTCCTCATTTCAAGCTATTTCTTACGTGAACAAACTTCATTGACTTTATAAACTTAGGCTTCCACAGCCGGAGTCAGTGTGAATTTGTTTTTCCTCGACAAACAAGTTCAATTTATTGACTTTGACGTTGTATTTGCGTCGATCTAAATGCTAGTAAAATAAATTCGTAAATACAATTATAATACACAAAATTTCTCTTATAATCTCAATATACCCATGACACTCTGAATGCAAGCTTCCCACGGTGGAAAATTACAAAAATATTAAGTTAAACATTAAATTCCTTGTATTTGATTTCCTCTTATTGAATTTTTGAACCGAAGCCTCTCGATACACAAAGTAATATTTTTTTCTAAAAAGTAAATATAGAAAGGATATTTTGAAGCAGAAAGAAGAAAAAAGTTACAGATGTGTTCTGCGATATTTAGGTTTGAAACAGTGTTTTATTTTATATTTTATTCTAGCCGAAGGAAGAATTAAACTGGAAAAGCCTATTTGGATTGCTCGAAAAAGTTTTAGCAAGATAAATGTAATAAGAAGTTTTTTTTAATTCGCATTGCGAGGATATTAAAGGAACATTAAATTTCGAAAAATGTGAAAAATCGCTGATCGCATCTCAAGATCTGAACATTTCAGTAAGAACTCACTTCACATATGTAATATGTTGAAAATATTTTGAACAAAATTTGCATACGACTATTGCCCCTTCTTGACGAGGAATTGCCCAAATAATAATCTGACACTACACACAAAACGTAGTGCAACAAATGTGAAGTTTTTTTTAAAACACTTCAGAGTTCGAGATAGTGAAAGAAAGCACATGCTAAAACCACCAGAGCAGGTGATGCGGAAGTGGAAAATGACAAAATAGGAAAGAAACTAGAATAAAATTGTTAGTTAGCTAGCTCGTTTGCTAATTGGCTAATTTTCTGGTCAGTCAGTTAACTAGTTAGTTAGCTTGCTAGTCAGTTAGTTCTGGAAAAATCTTGCCAGTAACTTTTAACCAGATTCCGTTATCGGAATTGACTGAAATTTACTCCACATATATAAATCTAATACAATGCAACATTATCATGTCTAAAAGAGAATCTGGCATTATGTAAATTATTAATACGATTCGATATTTCATGGCATTATTTGCAGAAAACTTTGAGATGAGATGCAATTCCTCACACAAATGAGTTGCGACGGGTTGCATACCTACGCCTATTCGCTTGTACAGCATAGATTTTATTTATATTTCTATCTACTCTACTTCTACTCCACTATTTAAAAGAGAAGTTTTTGTCAGGGCTTAACGTAAAATCTTCTGCAACATGGATAAAACAAATTGAAATGGAATTGAGAATAAAAGGTATATCACCATTTAAAAAATTAAATAAAATAATAAGTAACATTTTTTCAAAAAATTAAAAGAAAAAACTTTTTAAAACAGCTTTTATTCACGCTTACTGAAATAAAGTAAATGAAATGTGCTAAAGCGAAAAAAATAAGTAAAAGAAATTATTTGGGGGCAATTTTAAAAGTTATTTGTGAGTTGATATAATAAAGCCATGAGAGGTTACTACGTGTAAGAGTATATTAACACGTACGCACAAGTGAAAGCGATCCGCTAGTATCTGAGTGGTCGCCCGAGTGTGTCGTAATTGGTTCAATGCAGCTCTTTTTGTCGCGTGAATCGATCGCGAACTCCTACTTGGGAGAGACACGACTCGTGCCGAGGACGCCATACGCTGGCTGGCGCAGCGCCCTCGGCTGCCTGCCTGTCGGTAACAGCCCTACTCTTTTATTCATGCAGTGCGCTCGTCCAGTCCCTCGCTCGCCCAGGTTCCCCACTTCCACCACCACATTTTCAATTATATCACAGTTTCTTCTCAGTTTGAAACACGCAGTCAGCGACTGGTACTTGGCTCATCGATTAATTCTGATAAATGATCCGTTTGCTCTAAGACAATTTGACGAACTTACCATGGACATGAGAATCATGTAATGTCTAGAGTACGGGTTTCAGCATTGAAATTACGAGTGCTTGTGGCTATTGGTAATTAAATTATTATTTGGTATTATTTATTCGCATTTTCTAAAGTTATTGTGTGTTTATAATGCTGGATTTTACCAATATTTTCCGGACGTTTCTTGAATATTTTACACAGTTAAACTAGTCTTAGTTTTTTTTTTTGGGGGGGGGGGCTTTTGGNACGAGTCAGTTGTCCGAATCATAGGGAGCGTTTCATATTTTTAATATCATCAGAACGAAGAAAACCACCCGTATACTATACATTTTGTGTTATTAGGGCAATAGTGCATTTAGTTAAAATTATCTTCAAAAATATCTGAGTGAGAGAAAAATGAACTGCTATGAAAGACAGTCGCTCGTCAGAAAATTTCTTCCCATCGATTGAAAGAACCATGGAGTTTTCGGACGATAGCTTTCCCTGGAATCAACCATTCTCAGAACAGTCTCTCCATCTATTTCCTTGAAACCTTTCGATTCGAAGCTCGAGTTCTTTCTTTGAAACTATCACGTGTCAGTCATATTCCAATATTTTATTTCCTTGTCTTGCAAGTCATGTTAGGGAAAGAGAAGGTTGCTTTGAGTAGTTTGTCATGCTTCTGGGCCTGTACTTGCGCGTGTTTTATTTGCTTTAAGTAGTTTCGTATTCTAGCATGAATTCGTCGAATATGAAAATGTTAATCATAAACAACAAAATATTTCGTTGGTCTGACACATTTTATTAATACAAAAAGCCCTTTCGGTCGCACGGAGTCATCGAATAGTGCTATAAATATTATAATGTAGATTAGAGAAGATGAAATAAAATAAAATAAATAATAAACTTTTACGAGCTTTTATAGACTATAATGTCTATAAAAGGACGTAAAATTAGAATTAAAAAATATACTGATGATAGACGTAAATAACTTTAAAATAAAATAATTATTAAATATAAAATTAGAGAAATTGCAATTGAAACTTTCACAAATATTTATAATGTATATAATAATATTTAACTAGAGAGAAAGAGTTAATCTCATTAAATAAATCTCAATACAAAAAATTAAATACTATCCATGTTAAATAATTAAGTAGGAGATATGGATTAAAAACAGGAAATGAGCAAGGTAGCATACCTAGGTCCTGTCATAAATAGTGTTTCACTCTTTTTTTTAGTATAACACGTAAGTCTGAAATCCTGTTTTTATCCTGATACATTATGTCGTGAATGTAATTGAACTTTGATGAACTGCTTGGCAATGAAAGCATGCTCTGGTGCTGGTGTGAGTTTTCTTTTGGACTTGATTCGATTAATTATTCGCATTTATGAAATACTTCAGTAAATTTTCCGTTACAGTTTCCAACATAGCTTAATTATATCGTAATAAAATGATTTTAAAGAGAATGAAAGGATAAAAACAAAAAAGCAATGCTACAATAAATTACCACCTCTCTATTATTATTATTATTAACATTAAATACAGATTTGATGGTGGACGGTATCAACTTGTGTGATTCAAAAGCAAAAAAATATATCCGTATCCCTTTTTTAAAAACAGAACTGTAATGTACCTATGATTTCGCGATACTCACAAGTTCAACTGAAGAAATAAAATGAATGACAAAGTATGCAAGCTGTTGTACATGGAAGTAAATGCACTGAAATGAAATTACTCAGAAAGCATGACACTGAACACTGCCTCGCTGAACTTAAATTTAAAAGGTGGAATATTTAATTACAAGTGTTTGCGAACTTTACGCTGATATAAATCAAGGCTTCAGCAGTGTTTCAGCCTAAAACACAATTTTTTTGGAAAAAGTACAAACCGACAGAGAGAAATTTCGATTTTCAAAGCTTTAGTTATCTCGATTTTAGTGGTATTGTTGAAAACGTCTTAATGGCACCTCTATCCGTAGAAATTTTCAACTGAAACGTGTGGTTTCAATCCTGAGAATTAAATGGCAAGTTTTCGTATGAACAAGAGCGTGATCGAAGCTAAACTACAAAGGTGGAACAGTTTGAAAGATGTTTGACGTACGCTTTACCAAAGCAAAAATCATTCGGTTAATCAGCCATAGGGTAACGAAACAACGGGAATCAATATAAGATACTAAAATATATTACCTACTTAATACCGAGAAATATTAAGAACGATGAATACAGAGAAACATGTGATTATTACAATAAAACAATTATTGACTTTTGGCAAAATATTTAGTTCCTGCACTGTTTCAAAGTTTCAGAGGTATCTTACCATTATCCTCTGAGATTATTAAATACCCTTAAATTCCATCGTACTCCTTTAAGTCGCAGCTCGAATTGGTTATGCTCGTCTAACAACATCAATCTCACACAACTTACAGTTGAACACATACCATAAACACCACATAAGTAGTGTACATGTGCATACAGTAGACAGATAATATGGTGAATTTAAGAAATGTATAATACTGAGCCCTGAGAAAACATTTCGTAAAATAAGATCACACAATCATAAACTAAAGAAGAGTTCATGATATTTTATGGACCTATGAGGAAGTATAGATGATGTTTGCATTGGTGACACGGAGGAATTGTGGAGAAGGAATGAGTATTATGTCAAATATTAGAAACCCTGGGGAAGATAAAAATTGTACCGAAACATCGGCAAGTGATTAATTGCTTTACTTAGATCTAACCGCAAAAGAACTCACCCGATATGAATACTGAAGTCAAGGACAAGTTGGAAGGTAATAGAATTTTCAACTCAATTGAATTAGCAATGATGACTATTGTATTATTAGATTGATGTGTTATAGAGAATTCATTTCCTGTGTTATTTCTTTTCATTGGTTTTTCAATATGAGAAGAATAAGTTAAGGTATTTTGCTACTTCCGATAAAGTGTTTCGTATATTCATTATACAGCATAAGAACTGAAACTTTTCATTTCATTTCAGTGTTTTACTTGGTAACTGTGTTAAGCTTTATAACATTAAAACTATGAGTAACATATTTTAATGTTATAAAGCTATGAGCAACTTATTTCTCTCTGCCGTAACTTCTTGTCTTAACTCATACATTGTCTGAATGCGAAAAAATAAATTGTTCCCTCTATTTATTTAACCACGTCTCCTAAAGTAACGTAAAAATTAGAATGTTGAACATTCCCTTTCTTATTAAATTTCCATAATTATTTAGTTAAGTTAAATTCCGAGTCTGTGTGTTTGACCCTAAATATCAAAATAATCATGAGTATATAAGTGAGCATATGTAGTGCAACGAACCTACGAGGATGAAAGAAAGTTCTATTGCATTAAAACAGGTTATTAATTCCTGTTAAATGCCTCATTGATGGAGTGGCGAGTTTCAGAACAAGGGAGATGCTCTCCCACTTCACCATATGAATGAGGGATGTGTGAGTGAGAGATGTTGGGTTGTCAGGGAACGTAAGATCTGTAGCAGAGGAGGGAAAACCCAATTGAAAATTGAACCTCATTTGGTCGAGTAGGGAATGTACCGCTCAGTAGAAAGTTGGCAGCGAGGGCACTACTCGGTGACGGAAAAAGGACGTTTCAGGATTGAAAATTCATCGTAAATACCAAACGATCAGTCAGAGAGTGGAAGCGGTGAGAGAAGCCAAGAGGTTTCTGAAGGACCCAGACTCGTCAATACCTGCGCTATCAACATGGCAGGGGTATGTTGTCTATCGATCTCTGGGTTTCCATTGTAATATTTAGAGCCAACCAGTAAAGATTGAGGTTCCTCGTCTTCTAAGAAATGTATTTGTGAAATAAGAACAAATTAAGTAACGATACTAGGTTTGACGAATATAATGTTCATCAGACAATGATGAACAAATTGATGAATACAAATTTGCTGAATATCGTCGCATTCCCTTACATTTTCAGTAATGTGAATTTCAGTATTTCTGTTTAGATACTACGTCACGTAGATAGCCAGGACTGATGGAGGAAGGTGAGGGGTTATGGCCTATGTGCACAGAATACGCAGGGTTACTAAAAGATGATGAATATTACTAAGAGGCTTATGATAATTTCTTTGCAAATCTGAAACAGGAGATAATTTGTTCATAAGCAAATTTTCTGTTCATAATAAAGAATTTACAAATAAATGTTCTATTTTCCATTAATTAAAATTGTTCTTTAGCTCCGTTGCATGGACTCCATACACAGACGTTTCTATTGTTCTTAATAAGGTACACAAAGAAAGTTTTAGTTTATTCCGTATAAATTAAAAAATTTCACGTACAACACTCGATTGTGATATTTTGTCAGAACTATGGATTTGAAGCGTGCTTGATACTTTGTTTTATATCCTCTCAACACTATTCAATAAAATTTTCCCAGAATTTTTAAAAATTATGTCAATTAATTTTATTTTAGCTGTGTATAGGTGTTGAGACATCTATTTATAATATGTCTGCAAAAATGTTGTTTCACTTGCACTTTTGGAAGAAGTGAAATTAAATACCACACAAAATTCTTGCGGTTTGGCGAAAACTAACTGACAATTTCTAAGGTTTATAATATCCTTTCTGTGAAATTAAATAATTTCCACTAAATAGTGTCATTCCTGGTCACAAGAAATCAAGAAAATATTTTAATAAAATTATCTCAGGAGTAAAGATACTGAAACATAAACCAAATCGAGTTATTAAATAACTTGAAATTTTGTCGTGAAATCTAGGAATCTTCTATTGTGAACTTGATCTTTTACTGAAGCAATTCTTTTTGCCCTACTAATTCCTCTTCATTCTCCTTCAACACATCAGATTATTCCAAATCATAACATACCGAAAAATATACAGTAATTATTTTAATATAAATTTGAAAGTGCGCGTTCCTATCTTTTTTGGATTCTAGCTCTCTTCAAAGAACTGATGAAGTAAGAAAAGATATCATGTATCGGTATGTCTTCCAAGGCTACTCCAAGGAATTTTATTTAATGGGAGTTTTCGACTTGGAATTGTCTGGTCACATGGCGCAGAATACGTCTTTCATCCCTCTCCTCTTCCTCTTGGCCCCCATCCACGTCATATCGTCCTACCCAACAACTCCTTTTCCTTTTCCTTCAGCCATCAAACTGCACGAGTGCCATTAAATCTTTAAATGTGTGTTGGCGTGGTTTACCTGAACATGGCGAGAGTTATTCGCGTTGCCTAAGTGAGAAGGACTTCATATCTCGGAAATGTAGCCTGTCACTGTTTTATACGTTGTGTCCAATAGAACAGTATTGTACTTGATATTTTTGGACAACTTAATTCATCACTAAATAGTTAGACTTAATTAATTTGAATATTCCTATTGTCATTATTCCTCTATACTCTTACGTGTCTAACATGTCTGATTAAAGATTAAAATATATAGAAGAATACCCTTAAAAAGTATTTTTAGCCAGCTATGAGGAAAAAAATTAGTTTGTAGAGCCTATTATGAGATCACAAGCATGGTGATGTAGTTGATTAGTTCTAATAATCTTGGTTCTGGCGACGTTTCGTACGTGTTATTTTGGAAGAGACGTGGGATCCACAGTTGGCGTGAATTCATGAAAGCAGGTGATGTTTCTCCCTTTGTAATAAAAAACCAATATACGTATTAAACGAGCACAGAATAAGGTTGAATATCACATGAATTTGTCATTCAACAGATATTTGAGGGGATATGAGAAAGATTTTTTCTCAGATGTAGCACCCAAAAATATTTTTTCATTTCGAGAACCGACAGTCAAATAAAGTAAGTTTTGAGATTGAAATATGCTCTTGGAGAAAAAGTATCGGATTGGTTTAGAAACATATATAAGGCGCTCGCAATGCTTCTGTTGGTATTTTCAAATTATGCCTACGTCCGTAGAAAAGAAAATGAAGAGTAATACACACCTCCCTTATACTTTACTCATGAAATATTAAATCAAAACACGATTAAATATGTATTAAACTATTTGTATCTTAATTCTATTCGTCATTCACTCAACGAAAAAATACTTACGCGATTTTTCTTTGAAATATTAACACATAATTACAATCAATATAATATTAACATATTTTTTATTTACTTTTTGAACATATTTGAAACGATGTTAACCTTAAATTAATTCGGTAAATATGTTTTAGTTTTTCATCTTTCATTTTGAGTAAGTGGTTCTTTTTTGCCACAGGTAATTTTTCATTCGTCAAATACTACTATTTTGTATGTCGTTTGTCATTGATGAGACCTCCAATATCGCAAGCAATTTAAAACTATTTCTCATTTTACGTGACGTAATTAGCTAATAGTTTTCATACGTTAGCGTTACTTTAAACGTAGAAGAAATAAAAAGTTGAAGATTGTAAAAACCCACTTTGGGTAATAAAATATGTGTTTAGCAGTTGCTCCAATGCGAATAACGTTCAGCAGATTTATATACACTCTTGCTGATTACCCAGCGTTGCCAGGGATTTTTCTGAGACTAATCTTCTTGTATTCAGGAAAAATTAAATCTATCTATATTGTACGATCAAAATACTTTTACTTACTGGTTTTTAAAAACATATATATAGCATCCTAATTTTACAAATTCATAATAAGACAAATTTAATACAAAATGTGACTGTATACACTGCACCATCTCGCAGGAACCGAGAATTTTCGCTTCCAAGGCATGACGAGGCTGCACTATTTCATTAAAGCTCTTGTAAAATCTAAACTATTCGTCGAATTTTTACGATTTAAAGACGAGTTTGATCTTTTTTAAATGTACAAAACAAATAACGCATTAAATTTGATGATGATTAATTTTTTCCTTCTTAAATTACTGCGTTGAATTGAAGTATTTTAACACTTCTATTTTAAATAACGTTTTACGTATGATTTAGGTTAACTTTTGTAAACAGACGTATCCTGTCGTGGACTTTTTTGTACGACTCTTTGAGGCAAACAATACTGCTATTCATAGTTGTCACCTGTTTCTAACAGTGTAGGCAGCGTAAGCGAATATCACTCTCTTCTTTCCCGATTTTACCGACATTTATTGTCAAAAATCATTTCTACCATTCTTACAACACATTTAAAAAATAAAAGTTAGCCTATGTTCATCCTGGACATCTAAACTATCTCCTTGCTAAATTTCATTCAGTGGTTTAGTCGTGGTGAGGTAGCAAACAGACAGATACACTTTCCCGTTTCGCATTTATATATTAGTATGCATAATCACAACACTAGTAGAGACACAAAATTGAACTTTGTTCGCCTTGCCAATTTTCCTTTTGATTTCTCTTTCGAAAAAAAAATAGTTGTGTAAAAACATTAATTAAAAAATCATTTTTCGACATTTTTGATGTGAAATGTAGCAAATCGAGGGATGAGCAGAATTTCCTTACATTTGTTATTTTTGTGATATCTATCAATAATAATTAAGAAACTTTCGTACAAAGCTAAGATTGGTAATATAGATTTTTGGAGTATTATATTATAAGTCCATCGAATAATTTTCACCAAATAAAATCTGCGTATCTTCAGAGACCTCCTATTACAAGTCTAAGTGTATGATACTAATTAGCGGAGCTAATCCCTGGAATCCAAAAATTGGAAAGCTAACATTTGCTAGTAACCGCATTTCCCTCTTTAACCGACCGCAACTGGTACAAGGCACCTTGTAAACGCGTCACTCAACAGCTAAGCGATAAAACCCTTTAGAGAATTTGCTTTATGTAGTAATGTAGAGAATGTAGTAATGCCACAACATGCACGGCGATCTACCGTAAACACGCAAAAAATTGTATTACAGTTCAGTTAGAATACGGATAACAAAATACAGGATTACAAAGAAAGATCTAATAGCGTTGTATACAGATGGGATACCTCCATTGATAACGTATGGATGTACAGTCTGGGAAGACAGAGTGGTCGATGTGCGGTATGAAAGGAAGTAGCGCACTTTACAATGACCGTGTCTGGTGTGCTTAAGCGACTGTGGTAACTGATGCAGTATACACAATCCCCCATAGACCTACGTAAACAAGAATTAAAGAATTGGTCACAGGCAACAATAAAATCACTCATAGACGGATGGCAAATGCGGTGTACGAATACATTTCTGATGTGAAGACCAGAGAGTTAAATTTTAAAATAATTGTTAATGCGAATCAGATTGTTGTTGGAATTTGTTACAAATCGTGGGAATTTTCACTGAAGGAGATAGGTGTGTCCAGCTTTAACGATAAAAGAGATCTGAAGAGCATTAGAGAAGTCCATGAAATACTCTCTGAGGGAACAGCGAAGGAATAAAAACGGAGAGTAGTGGAATGACTTCGTCAGACTCGGCTGTCGAGGTTTCACGGCAAAAAAAAAAAAAACCTAACCAGAAGTTTAACAGACCTGCCTGTTACTGGCAACGTATTCCTGATCTAACAGGTTGCTCGTAAGATCAATTTCAACTGCTCTTAGTTCGGAAACGAATATGTCCGTTACGATGGGAAGAAAGGTGCAAAATTACTTGTCTAAAATATCTAGCATTTTTATTTTCGAAAATGTAAATATCTAGACTGCGCTTATCTGGTATTAAATGTGTTACAGTTTTCATTTTCTAATATATTATAAACGACTTTAGTGTTTCACTTTCAAGACATATATTATTGTTGTGGCGATACTGATAATATAAAACAATAAAAATACTTGTATCTGTTGTGTATAATATGGAGAGTACGTTCACCCATTTAACCAGCATCGTCTGACCTTGCAATTTTGTGTATAATTTGGCGAAAAGCATTTGTCATCTCGAGTTTTGCTTTTTGCTAATTTTTACGTAGAGCTTCGAGAACTGATGATACCCGTAAAGCTGGTGAAAGTATTCTTCAAATAATAAATAAATGATGCAGGCAATGATTGCATTTTTGTGAATGATTTATATGTATATAATGAAAAATAACTAAAATAACCTCACTATTTGAAATATTGAAGATGTATTAATAGTATTATTTATTTTGTACCAAACATAAGTATTTAAAAATTAAATACTATAAACATATTTTAAAAATTTTATTTTGAAACTGTGTAATTCTGTCAATTATACGTCTCAAAAAACATTTTTCATTCAGGGTAGAAAATCGAATTCGGCCGAAAGAAGCAATGAAAAGGTAGCGATTAGGTGCACGGTGATGGGGCTAACAGCGACGGCGGGCGCGGATGGGGAAGGTGGAGCGTGGACGTAGCAAGGTAAGGCAAGTGTGGAGAGACAAGGGACTGCAGCTATGATGGCACGGGTGACGGGATGTGGTTGACCGGAGACGACCGATGTAAGAAGCAGAGCAGCTCCACGCGGTCCCGCCTTCTCGGCGATGTTGGCAGCAGTGGCGGGGACCGCATTGCAGCAGCCTCCGCCTATGCCTCTCCACCCCACCTCTCCCATTCCCCACCACTACCCCTCACAGGCATCCCCTGCCGCCACTACTGTTCCGCAGCGAGGATATTAATTCGAATGGGTGGGCTAGATTTGAACGCAATGGGGCGCTAATGGATAGAGAATCTAAGAAGGGATCAAAACATATCGAAATTTCTTAAATGAATGTTACGCAAAGTATCCCACAGTATATCAAAAGGTGACTGCGAGATAGAATAAAATATTACGTAGGCATATAGGACGTTTCTCATGAATAAAAATGGCAAAGGAAATTATATATATATTTCTAACATTGGCTTTAATGATAATAATAATAATAATAATAATAATAATAATAATAAACGATTTTTTCCATTCGAATTGAAAATTAAGGAATGAATGGGTTTTAATACTTGATTTCTGTAATGTATTTAATTGTTCTCTTGAGTAACTCTTGAGTAGTTTAATTTAGTTCTCTTAAGTAATTTAAATAATGTAACAATTTGTTTCCTTTTTTATATTGTAATAGTTAACTCAAAATACTCATGAACTTAATTTTTTTGCATGTTTTACAAAATTCACACATCAGCTATTCTCCGTCGAGTGTGCCAGTGTTGTATAGACTGGTCTCAAAAGCTTGTTCAAAATAATTACAGTGGATATTTCCGCTACATCAGATATACCCTTAGATATACCCAGCAATCTGTTGCATTTAAAGGGCAACAATTTAGATTTATTTTGCAAGGAACCGCACGATCGTGAAGTTAATGAGTTTTCTTATGGGAAATCTCCCATAGAATCTGAAAATACCCTTAATTGTTTGGTTACAGATTGTTTTTTTTTTTTAATTGCTTCTAAAAAATTAACTGTAAATAAATATGAGATAGTTGTTCGAGTACAATGGTGTAACATGAAAATGGTTTAAATCGCGTGATATTGAACAATTCATTGAAGTTTTAATCTTATCCCTGGTCGAGTATATGACGCGCAAATAAAAAGAAGTAATTCCAATAGGCTGTTGCGCAAAAGACTGCGGCGATGAGTGAAGTTATAAACCATTGAAGGATTTGCGTATTAGGTGAATATAGCTTTTGCAGGCTAGCAATAAGTGATTAAAATTAATGTAAGTATTCGGTCGGTTCTAGTGGCAGAGGGTGATCTGGGTGTTCCCAGCAGCGCGCTCTTCTAAAGTCTAATGCAACCAAGGCGGATAGGGGGAAATATAGTAGAAGCGAATGGAAGCGAAAACGTTCATGCGTGACTAATGGTGGAATGGAGTGCAGGGGAATAGGGAGTATCTCAAGGAAACGAGCCACAAACCAGCTTTTTCCTCCAACAAAATTCTTCTTGAATCATCCAGGGTTGGAATTACCGTCGCCAGAGGGAGTGCGCTACCCTCCACGTTCGGGGTCTCCCTTAATGTTTATGAAGGTCATGTTGAATCAAAGGTAGTTGAAAATCAAACGCTAAACTGACTGGAGAAATACGAAAAGGGTGAAAATATTTTGATAAGCGCAGATACTTGGATGAGTGACAGCTTTCACTCCGATTGTTGTCCCATGTTTTCAATGGAAAATCTGGTGTGAACCATCTATGGAAATGCTACAGAGCAACTTAAATTTTGTTTTAGTTTAGGGATAAACGTTTCAAGAAGTTCTGAGGAATGAACCGTTTCATATTAAGCAATATATTAGAAATACAACCTTTGACTTTAAAGGTAATAAAAAGAGCTGAGAGCTGTTCTCAAATTCGATCTTCGCATTAAAAAAACTAATTCTTTTCTCTTCTTAACTTCATTTTCTATGATTAACTTGTTTACAGTAAGTATGAGGAGTAATTTTTGGATATTCTCGTGTCGAGGTTAATTCAAATTTCATACATTTCAAGTCATTATTTCGAATGTTCTGGCCCCACTTGTCTTCTATATTGCACGTACCGCTCGAAGTCGCCGATAATTTCTGTCCATGATATAGTGGGAAATATTGAACAAAACAAATGAAACTCGACTGACATTATTTATCATAATTATTTAGGATTTTAATTTTCATGTTTATGGAAATAAGAATTTACCAATATTAATGAACATTAACTCCATAGTTAATATAACTAATTTTTTGTAGTGTATAATGTTTCAACCACAAATATGTCATAATCAAGAAGTTAGTTATTTTAAATACACGGTACTGTACACTTAAACCGTATCACATTTCCAGAAATTTGTTCCTTACTAATTAACTGGTTTTCATAAATTTTAATATTTGTTTTCAAGTTTTTGTTCTTCAATATTTATTCTTTAATATTTTTAACACCAGAGAGTGAATCATCGAACTTTCTTGCACTAACATTCTTTAATTAACATGTTTATATAATTTTGCGGGGTCTGTCAATAAGAAGCAATGATTAAAATTTTCTTGAAGTCGAAAACATTTATCTTTCATTATAAAATTCGATTTTTAATGATAGTTTGACTAACGTTTATGAGAAAAGGTGTGCAACGATTTTGCACCTCTGTTGTTTTATATTTTTTAGAGAATAGTGATGCATGTGTAAGTGTATTTTCGTGACCTTATGAGACGAATATTCAAGGGTTTTATGATGTGGATTTATTCTCAATGCGCTTCTGCATTAAATATAGGAATAAAATCGGCAGACGTAGGTAATTTTCTAACTTTCCCAAAAATTTTCAAAATATTTTACTATTTTATCACAAAGCTTTTTCGATTCTCGATTGAGTATAACGCGTTTCACTCCCTTTTCATGGGAATAATTCGCAAGTAAATCAAGCAACGTAAATCATATTGGTTCGCGTTAATGTAATAATTATATTATACTGCACTCGTAATGGAAAACTCATTTAATCCTATAACCGAATTTTATTTATAACAAGGGTTAATTAAGCAAAATATTTGGAACATAGGACATAATTACTATTCCGTAAACTAGTGTTTCATCCATGTTTATCATATCGTAAGCAACTTCCTTTTTCTAAACAAACGTAAGCATTTAACATTTCCCCCTTTGACGATAGTGCTATAAGTGATTTTAGAAGTGCTATAGGATTTTTTAATCAACTGATTGCATTATCGTCAGATCAGAGAAAAATGAACAAAATTAGACAGCCAGTATTTCTGCAATTTTGTTTTGGCCAGATCACACGAAAAAAAACTTACCTTGTTTAATATATTTTTCGAGATCCTTCTATGAATTTTCCAACAATTTAACTGCTCAAAAACTGAATCTACATAGACCTTCTAAAACATCAGTCATTTTCACGAGACGGGATAGCATTTTTGGTGCCACCAGAAGACAACAAACACAGATCCTCTGTTCTAATGTTCAGATCAACATAGCAGTCATTTCTTCCCATCTTCGGGATTTCAGCAACGGCATATCATGACTGCACTGAATGAGTACTAGATGACGTTTCTTCATAAAAAATTTATGTTCAGTTTGTAAGATTTTTGCTGAACCGCAGGCTAACAAAATAAATTAAAATATGCACCCGAAAAACCTCCTTATACTCTTAAACGGTACATTTTGTCTATCCATAAATATTCTGAGATGACGAGAAGATTATTTGCGGGTAGGTTGTGTCTGGTAGTACGTTTTATCCGCTGTACGTTATGTCCAGACACCGAATGTAACAAGCAGCGCGGCCTCCCATAGAAGCTTACATGTAGACCGCTCAACAACTCTTCCGTACAACCTCTCTCTCGCGAGTCTCGAAGGCTACAATGACCCCCAACAAGCACCTGGAGTCGAACTCAGGCCTCCGCCGTCACTACCAGCTCGCCTCAGCCCATGTGTCAGTTGTTACAGAATAAACTAGCCATCTAGTCATGAGGAACTCTCTCTTACTTCCTCATTCGCTTCCTCTCACTTTCCTCTCGGTAACCAGGTAGGGAGCAAGTAGGTTTCATTACCGCCCTGTTCCCAAATGTCTCTCACCTCCGCCACACACCCTGTATCAGTAATTGTCGGACACCACAACACTTGGTGTATGTGTGGGGTTATGTTGGTCACCACAACATAAATAAGAGTGACGAAGTTCGGAAGTTCAATCAAAATTTTGTTGTACAAATACACTTAACGAGTCTTTATCTTATTTACGTAAAATATTTCTTGCGATCACCGAGGAAAGCGATAGGGTGGATAATGGTTGCCCCTCTCCTTTCCTAAGGATGGTTAGACGATGGGATCCAGTTTTTTACACAAATGTACTTCTTACGTCTATTGGCACCATATGAAACACTTTCTGTCCCAAGCAATCGCTTTAATGATGCAAAGTAAATTTTAATAACGGGATGAAATATAAAAAGTGATATCTTGTATGAGGTTACTTCCAGTGGCGAGGCAACACTTAAACCAAGCACCTTAGATAAGTACGCACTACCCTGATCAGTTTTGGAACATCTGAAACACCTTCAAACGGGTGGTGGAAATGGGATGAGGGTGGTATTCTTATGTAGGTGATCTTCAATATCAGCAACTATATTTGTTAATATTTAGTCTGCTTATGTGAGACTAGTTCTCCCTGAAATCTGAAAGTTTGATATTTTTGCTTGATTCTCGCTAAATTTTTACCCCTCGTCACTCGAAGTGTGCGGCCTTGCGAAAGGGGCGTGCATCTTCTAACGAGTGATTGTCTCAGAAACACATGTGATTACCTCAAATTTCACAATTGACACATGATACATTTCAAACAATAGGATTAACGTTAAGATGTTGGAGGTACACTGCTAATGTTGACCGGCAGAGTACATAAAATCATCCCTTTGTGAGGGAATGTAAGATTCTCCGACGGAGAAGTGGACATGATTATGAAAGTGAACTATATAGTTTCCTTCTTTTTTTGTGGGGCTTTTCGGTTCATGTCGACATCAAAGGTCATTGGAGCCCGAAAAACTTGAACAGGTAGGGAAAATGCAGCCACGCACCAGGGAGAGCCAACATGACTCCCCGTGTGTGGGACTCGTCGAATGACTCAACCCTACCCACTAAAAACCCTCCCGATCCACAACACACCAAAACATATCTCACAACATACATCAAATGGAGGGGGGGTTAAAATGAGGGGGGCACATAACATGAGGGGGGACAAAGAATAACGGGGGACAAAAAATGAGGGGTAGGACAAAAAATGAGAAGAATGAGGGAAATGAAAGATACCCTAACCTTAATAGCGTCGGGATCGAAAAGAACAAGAGGTGACCGAGGGAGGTCAGGAAAGAGAAAGGAAGGATCCTGGCACAAGTAAGTGGAAGTAATGCCAGACTCCGCTCGGGGCCCCGTGTTTGCCAAACATGTACTTACTAGATGTTAGTCCCCTGGGGCGAGGTAGGAAAATGAAAGATACCCTAGCCCTAATGGCGTCGGGATCGAAAAGAACAAGAGGTGACCAAGGGAGGTCAGGAAAAAGAAAGGAAGGAGCATGACCCAAGTAAGTGGTTTCAAACGAAAAACAGTTAATAAAACCGACATTATTTCATTAGATGAACGCATGTTGGAGAGACTCTTCTATTTTTTTAAAACTAACATGTTTGGTTTAAAACATCCGTATTTGGTTTCGAAAAGTCGAATATCCGTAGTGTTTAGACTCATTATCTTTTAAATGATTTGTAAAATTAAAATATTGCACAAAAAATTGGATAAAATTAAGAATTATGTACACGTCTACCCAATAGGTAACGCAACGAAAGCCGGCTACGGCTGCTCCTCTGTGGGAAAGGAATTAACTTTGTGGCAGGATAGTTATGCCGTTTGGACCCTGGCGTATGTTTAAACTTGCACGGTGTGGTCAGGGTCTAAGGTGTTTCTCTGAACATGGCATGTCGATTATTTCGAGAGGGGAATGTCAATCAATTTTATGTTAAAATTTGTTATTGAATGGTTAAGTTGTTTAAATAGTTAAATACGCAATGAAAACACGAGAAGTTTTTCAGATGTCATAATGGGTTAGTGAAAATTCCAGCATTTCCAAAACAACATGAAAAATAGATTTAATAAGTGTAAAATAATATTGAATTCGTTTTGTGTTTCGCACCTGAAGGACCTCATCATATAGATGATTTCTGTAAGAGTCTTGCTCCTTATCTAAATCCTGTAAATTCATGTTTGAAACTACAGTCTTGGTCTTGTATTGTTAATTTGTTTTTGATATCTCTATTGGTTTTATATTTTTTGCAAGAGCAAGAAACTAAGACCAAGAAATGAAGGTAGGCGCTTTCCCGATATCCATTTGGATTAAAGTAGCTTCAAGAAGAAAATCAAATCAAATATAGGATATATTTACACCAATAAGTTACTAAACCAAGAATAAAAAATTATAACCAAGAAACTTTTAGTTTTGCCTAAAAGCGATAGAGGTTTTGAAATTGATAAATAATGTCAGACAAGGGAAGGCATCTTGCACACAGAGAGCGAACAGAATACAAAAATTAAATTTACATTAAGAAAATGTATTTTTTCGCGGTCTCTATTTTGATGCACGTAGAGCAGTGGAGTCAAGATAAAAAGCACGCCAGCGAAGTGTATTCTCTCGCGTGCCAAGAGATCTAAATTGCGATAACGGCTTCTGCTATTGGATAGCAGGAAGGTGTCATCAAATTCCTTTCCTGGTCTCTGCGACTACGCGTTCTGCCGGTTTCACGGAATATACCAAAGGAGTTTGTGGTGTCATCAAAGAAAATTTTTGAAGGCAAAGTAGTAATACAAGATCATAATATGGAAACAAAATTATAATACAGAAAATAATAATGTACAAATTAATTATTTTTAAAATTTTTCGTGCAATAAATCGTAATGTAATTTAGTACTATTATTATTTGATGCCAAATGTTTCACAAATAGTAAACATAGCGCATTACCTCCGTGTTCATCGCACAGAAAGTCAGAGGTTATATTCGAGAACGTAAACCTGAACAAATTTGTTACTTTTTTCTACATAAATATAGAGCAAGGGATATGGCAAGTATGTGAACTTAACGTCGCTCAGAGTAGTGAAAAATAATAACAGATTAATCAAGAACACAGTAAATACAAAGGATAGGCAATAATTGAAAGATTATTCAACAAATTAGTCGCAATTAAATTACTTAGAAAAATTTGGATTGGCGTCTATCCGTGTCCTTCATTGAAACAAGTTTTTTGTAGGTTTCTTTTATTTGACCAGGAACAGATAATCAAGCATATGCCAGGGATTGTTATACGGTTAAGTTTCGTGGTTTATTTACTTATACAATGTCTTCCAATTTCCGAGAAAAAGCGATACAAACAGATGCGCTAGTGGCGACCGGTGAAGGAACTGCTGAAGAGGAGACAACTGAAGGCAGCGCGAAGGGTTTCATGCCTACATCATGAAATGGCCAGAAATGTGCGGTGTGCTCTGACCCAATGCTCTATTTACGAGGGAAAGAAGTCATGTCTTATTCCTTCTGGCTAAAATCGTCATAAAGATTGATTAAAAACTGACAAACGTGTGACTGAGCACATGAGACTGTGTAATGGCATTGTTCATGTTTTTAATTAAATCATCAATCACAATTAAGACAGGATACTTAATCTGAAATGTTACATTACATCGTCTTATTAATAAGGGAATAACACTAACAAAATACGCTTCAGTCGAACATTCTCACCTAGTCTCCACACTTATTAATCACATCTAATATAAACACTAGTATTTTGTTCTTTTATCCAATTATTAAAGAAGAAATTACAATCGATATCTCAGAAAATAAAGAATTGGTAACCTGAGATAACTGAGGTAGACTCCTCTGCAGCGCTTCAAACTTCGGCCGCCAGACTGCGCATCACTGCATGTTTATTGCCAATGCAGCGAGTCTGCGCGCTATGCGCTGGGTTTAAGGTAGTATGAGCGATCCGGCGAATTTGTTTTTGTATTTTTATTGTATTTTTAAAATAAAAGAATATACTATTATCTACCAACTCGTCTAAGTTTTGACCTAGCGGGGCTAATAAGTGAACAAACCCCTCTTGCAGTTGTATGAGTTCTTATGGATAAAGCACTGATGAGAAGGTTTTACAAAAAAATTCACAAGAAATTTCTAATGGAATCGACATAAAAAACTATTAAACGTGTCACAAAATTTAATTCAGAAAAGAGCAACACGAAATTTGTCTTACGTTTCCGGACTAATAAAAGAAGAAAACTGTCACAAAAATAGAGAATTCTAGTCAAACTAGGGACTATTTTCAATAGAATAATTCACGTATAACCAATATCATAATAAACTTAAATATATTATTGAAAATGATTTATTATTGATCAGGAAATGCAATGGTTCAATTTATATAGATTGGTACAGAAAAGAGATGAGATCGATTAGATACTTGCAATACAATCATCCATTACATCATACAACATCATCCATTTTTAAAAAAATCACCAGGACCTTAGAACTGAAATTTAGGGTTCTCAGATTGTCAGATGAACAATTTGACGTCAAAAATTAAAAAATGGTTTCCAAAATACTTTGGGCAAATGGTCACCCTAAAGGACTCATTAATAATATATTGTATAATTGCAAAAAGGAAAAACATTATCTGAATGATAATACCTGTAAACAGGATAAATCTATGACTTACGTCAAAGGTTTATCTGAATCTTTAGGTAGACTGTTAAAAAAGAATCTCAATCAATTATAATTAAATACACTAACAAGAATAATTTAGGTAGTATATATTTTCCAAGTTAAAGGAGCCAATTAAAAATGAAGAGAGGAATAATGTTGTATTTAGGTTTCCGTGCAATGACTGTAATAATGTGTATATTGGACAAACCAGTCAAAAATTAGCCAAGCGTATGGTCCAACATCGCAAAGACTGTAAGAAAATAAATCTCACATGTGCATTTGGGAAAAATGCTAAAAATGCTTGTCATACCTATAATTTTGATAAGGTAGATATTTTGGACGATGAGTGTATGACCAAGGAGAGATTGTTTTTAAGAAATGGTGCATATTGCTCAGGAGAAACACCCGTGCACTATTAACAAATGTAAGAGAGATTAATTATGGGCTATACAATTGATCACGAATAGGATCAATTATAATACATAGTAACTAATATATAGTAACTTATGTTATAGGATTAATTTTATTTAATAGAAACATAGTTGATTCATACTGTTTTGGGTGCTAATAGTAGTTAGTTGATATAGTTTGATTCTTGGATGGTCGATGTTTTGTGCAATGTGTTTAGTTGCCTGTATTGTTGGTTCTATGTCAATGCAATTGTTATTTGATAGCACCGTTATAAATGTGAATAATATTTGTAATTAGTATGTAACGATTGCTTTAAACTAATTATTTGAATGTTGGTACATCTCTTCAGTGAGCCTGTTGAGTGGTTGTGTAATGATGATTCATCGGGTTATCAAAGTTAGTAAAGTAATACGGTTTGAGTCAGCAGAGGAGGGGACTAGTTTGAGGCATCTTAGCAGTGTAATCGTTGTGAGAGTAGCAAGTTGTGATGATGGTGGTATGTACACAATAGTATGTGTGGTGCGGCGGTGGCAGTCCGATGAATGATTAATATAGGATATAGAGGTTAGTATTAATTTTAATGTAATTTTATTGCAGTGTTGTTTCAAATACTTGAAAGTTGTTGGGTTTTTTTTCTTGGTGATTACATGTAGAACCTTTTCATCCTAGCCCTGATGCAGAAAAAATAAATTTTTCGAAACGGATCTATAAATAGTTTAATAATATCTTTTGATCTTATCTCAATAACTCCAGACTAATATGTTACAATTTCTATTTTCAATATAAAAAGAATAGATAACATAATTGGATATTTCATAACTGTTTATGTCTGACTAGCGCCCGGCACTCTCATATTATCTTAACTATACACGTTTACCGATCTTCTTCATTTAAGTAAAGTAGAAGTGAGTGGTCGAAGTATAACACTTCTTGCCTTTGAATTTCTCGCAAATATTGTTTGAAAACCTATAAAAATGGCACGCGGTTTTTCAGCGCTCCTTCTTCTAGGGATGTTGGTTGGAACTCTAGTTGATCTAAGAGGAATTGATAAAGGTAAAATCAGCGAGTCTATGGCTGGAGTTGGCGGTGTTCTCCAATTACCCCTGCCATTCATCCTACCTTACATATACTCATCATCCATCATTCACATAATTCATACACCATTCTTCTCGAGAAGGTGCATAAGGAAGGGCGTCCAGACTCTGTACCAAAATCACAGAACGATCACATCGTCCATAACAGAGACCCATTTAGAAACAGAGCAAGCTGAATGAACATCAGAAGTCGTACTGACCTCAAATAATTGTAAAGGAAACTTCAGTTTTAATTATTATTAAATAACTAGCTTATCTAATTGCTAATAAAGTTAAGATTACAGAAAATTAGTCAAGACAAAACCTCGTAGTTTAAGAGAACTAGCTAATTAATAAGGACATCTACTCTCTATACGAAAGGGGATTTTTATGGCATAATAATACAATAATAAAAAAAGAGATACCATAAAGATGCTTTTATCATGCAAATTACGTTCATATAATCAGAAAACTATAAATTGATCGAAGAAAGGCACAAATGTATGTTCTACAAGAATCTGATGATGTACACTAAGGTATTGTATACTGCTTGCACATAAAAAGTACTCTGACAACTCACTGTAAATTAACTGACTACAAAAATATTGTTGAAATAATGTTCCACTCTCACTTACAATGCAATATATTTTAACTCCGAGGTGTAAAATAGGGGTAGATGTAAAGGGGTTTACTACCAGATGACTGTTCTTTACGGGCAAGAACTACCTGAAGGGAAAATATAGAGTATCTATTTTTTTCGTTCATTTAGCAAACGTCAATTGGCCGCCTTGCCCATTAAATCAGCATTGCAAGGCTAAAAAAACTTGGTTTTTTCACTTTGCTCTTCGTCTTTAAGGTGTTGGAGCTTCCACAGGTTCCCATCCCTGTCGTGGGTATATGGACGCATCTCTCTTACCTAATCTTATCAATTCATCTTCTCGTATATGTCGTTTCCATTATCCTTTCATTAAATAGTTGATTCCTTTCCTACCATGCTTATTTCCTGATTTTCTTGTCATATCATCTACTCTGCTCAGTCCTATTTGTTCAAGTTGTTTATTGTATCAACAATGTATGTTGTCTCTCAAACTCTGCAAAGTCCTTAACCTTCATTGTCAACCATTTTACTCGTCACCTTTTCATATTCATGAAATCCCCTAGCACTTTGCTGCAGAAATCACAGTTTTAAATCATATGCACGGAAGCCATCTCCCTTCTCGCAGGTACATAAAACAATGTCTCTTCTTCCTATTTTGTGGAGGTAACAACGAAAATTGCCGTGCTCCATTAGATACATATTTGGAGAGAATCACTTTTAATTTTTTTATCTAACTCCACATACGGAAACCTATATCCTCATGGGGTCTCTAGGCATGAACTTACCATGCGAGAAAACATTTCATCTTGTTATCAACTGTAATATAGTAGCCAGATGGCAGTTTTAATTAACTTTCAAAAAGTTAAAAAATTTGCAATATGTTATCAGCCTTGAAGGTAGACATTTTTACTGATATTTTCTCCTTCATATATAAAAAATAAATTACTAACCCTTTCAATTTGTGCATTTTCTGGTATCAAAGAAAGAAAGAAACATAAAAATAATGATACGATTTTATTTGGGCGTCATTAAAAAATATTAAGGAGAATTATATGATTTTATCTTCATTCTGTACAGAAATACTTAAATTATCTTGATACCTGTGAAGATTTCAATGTGAGAACTGTTTCTTACATAAGTCAAAAGGGTAGTCAATTTCGTGCAATGTTCAGTATCTTCAATGGTGTTCCAGTCGTGATAGCGGTAACAATGCCGTCTCGTAGATACGTCATAGAATGATATTTTCAATATAAACAGTGCATTCAGGTACCCCCAGAACAAGAATTTTAAGGGGCATGATTTGAACTTGGGAGAAAGCAACATGATCTTTTGTTCTTAACTGGCCAGACAAGTCTCTTTTCGAAGCTTCCTGTTTCCTGAAATTGATTGAATTATCGACGAGTTGGTTTTAAACCGGTGTCTCTTGTCCTTCTAAAGTGTCGTTACATACTCAATTGAACTAGATGCCGCGACACAAAGAACGCACAATAGAGTATAAAATATAAAAAGTAACAGCTTTTCACTTCGACCCCATAATTCTGAACTCCTAACGGTGGTAGATCAAAGTTCGTCGCAACACGCAAACTATTAGTACTGGTTGGTGATTGCCCTTAGGCGACCCACGCTTAATATCCAGACCTGTGAAGATGTTTACACCGTGTATATGGTCAACTACATGTGATCGTCCCACTTACTTTGAAGTCGACTTCACTGAAATAAATTGTCAATTGGACGTGAAATTTGTCCTATTCATGAGGTCGCCACTATTACTTAAACAACATTCTTTTAAATATTAAATTTTAATGAAAAATTACAATAACACTAATATATCAGCCCAACATTTAAACTCAGGTGGAAATTGCAACGTACTAGGACTCAAACATGGGACCTCCTGGAAGTTAAACGGTCACGTTAAATCTTAATTACTGAAAGAAAGTGCCAAAGAAACTTTAGCTTCTAGCTCAAGTATTCAATATTTGGGAAAGGTCAACCAACTAAATTTTCCCTACAATAAAATCTCTGACTACAACTAACAACTAAATCGTAAATCAATATGCTGTAAATCTGTAAATCCTGTAGAACGTTTTGGCATGTAGGACTAAATTTAGTAACAGTCATAAATAAGTCAGTGGTAATTGGTGTACAATACGCTTTCTTCGTTTACAAATTCTTTAAATGAGAGGTGATTGTATCTGTCATTCGAAATTTGGTAAAAAAATATTGGAGACATCAAATTACAAAAAACAATTCGGGCTTGTCCAAGAAAGTTTGTGAAACTGTGAGAAAGTTCAGGAAGATTGCGTACTCTCACCGTTCATGGTTTGTAGAAAATCTTAGTGTACTTGTGTGCAGGAGAGAATAAAGGACCAGACGGGTCGGGAACATATTAGTGCCTTGAAATAGTTATTATATTATACATTTTCCTGAGTGTCATTTATATCGTGTAGACCTAAATACATGAGACACAATTGAAATTAGAACTTTTAATTAATTCGTTTTCAAGTATAGACGAAGAAATATTATATTTATCAAATGGATATATGGTTTACACTCTTGAATGGTTACCAATATGTTTTCTCTTCCAGCTCCACCGATCCAGATTGGATTGTGGTTATCTATGGCGCCTGAGTTTTGAATATTAGGGAAGTACTCATCTAGTCCTTTTTCCCTCACCAACATAATCTCGGAGGAGCGTATGACGCCGGAGACTTTCAAAAGATTCTGCAAACTAACGCTCAGTGAAAACATTCAATTTCCCTAAATATAAATTATACTGAATTGATATTCATATGTGAGTTATATAAAGCTTTGTTCTTTTAATTGCTTTGCGTATCCCGTGCCTTGGATGGGAATTACAAAAAGTGAAAATGGGGAAGAGGAAGTCTATACACGAGATCAATTCAAAGGTTTCCTCTTAGGTCACTGCCCAGAGGTAACATCGACCTCAATTTCTGACACCTGCTCCAATCTGATACATGTACCAATCATTAAAATAATTGCCGTTGTCTCCATGCGTTCGTGTCCTCAGCTTCTGAGGGAATAAAAACACAAAAGTTCAATCGAAGGAGATATAGATTTGTACTAATTGAAACACGTAGCCGCTGGACATTGGACACTGAGGCACTCAGCAAAAATCAAAACCTGTGGGAAATTTGACAGATGTCGTGTAAAATAAATAAAGTCAATCTTTTTCTACTAGTCTATGGAGCTTCATTCTTTACAGCATACTCATTGTTAGTTTTATAGAAGAAGTGCGATTATTTGGTTGTACAAAGAGTTACATTGAATTAGAAGTATTAGCATTTGAGAAATGAGGACAGAAACCTGAGTCTCTTTATCGTTAATTCATCAATTCCTTTCCGAGGCGTCATTTTTCTCAGTGATCACCTTTGCTCTATCCGATGAGGAAATTGAAATAATAATACATACTTTGTCTCACATAATGTGAGAAGTTTTCTGTGTTTTAAGTGGAACACAAAATACTTTAACCATGCAGCATCTATTCATAGACTCAACAACAACACATTTTTTGAAGAAAATGTTCACTAAATTGCTATGGTTGAAACAAATTATTTTTTTTTTTGAAATTCCTCTCCGTCTCTTTCCTTTGTGAGGAAATATGAGAAAGTGATAAGCGCCAGGCGTTCCATTCCCTCTTTTTCTGCTCAACAAATGCGGGAGTGAGGATGCATATTTTATATAGCAAAAAATTGAATTCTCCCTCGCGTATCATATTTCATTATTACTAAACTGCCCTTTACCAACTCAAACGTTTTGGGACGTAATTTTCAACATATCATGGAAAAGATGGTGTTGATAAAGACTATGATGATACTAAGATGCGATAATGAAAAAATAATTATAATTATTGCAATTTTACCTACCCCTTCATTCCAGTCTCCCTACATTCCTTCTCCACATAACTATTTCCTCGACATAATTAAAGGTGAGGGAGGTTGTATCCCCAGTGAACTCGAGAGTTTGGAAGTAAATTGATGACACAACTTCATCTCTCCATAGGGTCAATGCCTACTGATGTCTAATTAATACAATTCCAGGTCTGAACTCCACTGGGTCTTGTTGAACATCCCCTTCTAGGACACCTCTTCAAAGAATTTCAATGTCAACCATCATCAGCTTGAAAATCTATCGGTCTTTCATCTTTCAATTAAGATACTCTTATAGGAGAATACAAATGATTGCAATTTCAAGTAATATCCAGAGCTGCAAGATTTTAGACTACAAAAGTATTTTACTGGACAAATGTGAAATAAAATAGAGTAAATACGATAGTTTCAAATAAAAAGAGAACTAATGTACGTGAACTCAGAATATATTTTCTTTTTTTGAGCAATGGAAAAATAACACATCCTCAAATTTTCTACGTCTTAAGGTTACATTAAACTGACCAAGTTTTCACTGTTAATATTAACAGACTTAAAGTTTTATTTTGTTGTACATTTATTAACGTATAAGTCTTTGTTATTCGACTGAAATAAAGAATCTTGGTTAATATGTCATTATCTTCTTCGAAGAATTTTCATTACGACTTTTCATTCTAACCAAATAATATTCTGAAGAACATTACAGGCACGGAACGGAAAATTCCTTTGTATAAAAGGAAAAAAAATTCTTCAAAACTATTCATTTGCTTCTTCGTTTAAGTTTAAATATTTCTCTATTTCGAATCATTTCTGTTAATTAGGAAAATATGGCGTAAATGATTGAAGTCAAAGAATATCTTGTACGATCTTCATACCAAAATCAACTCCTGGCACAATTTCATGGAGATTTATATTGTTATAATACGAATGAATCAATAAAGAATATTTACCATTAAATTATATGAGATTGGATTTCTCGTACACTTACGGGATGTTGTCATGACATGTTCGATAGAGGAGAACACAAAAGCGAATGATGATTAATTCATTTTTATAAATTGTTGAATGATGGAAAAATAAATAACGGGAAAACGTCATAACAAAGCGAATGAAACGGCAAATGGTAAAAAAGGAAGCCAGTAAAATTAATTGCAAAGTTCAGGATTATGTGGTGACAGTGTATCCAATAGAGTTCTCATTTATTACTTGGTGCGTACTTTTATCTTTGTACTGCAAAGAGTATATAATTATTAGAAACAAACGTGCACAATTAAGGTATATTCGAAGAAAACTCGAGGCAAGTGGTAGTGCTCGGAGACCATGTCAAAACTGCAAAGTGTTAGATTCGATGCAGTAAATTCTTATTCCTTCATTGGCGGGTTATTCAAATTTATTTCGATATTCTGACTTTACATTACAATATGCTGGAACTAGGTGTACTAGAGTACTTCTGAATGTCCGGAATGCTTGGTGGCCAGGAATCCTAAGGCGAATGAGAGAACTGAAGATTGACCCGCTTATATACCAGCTGTACAGTGACTACCTGTCAGAAAGAGAAGTTTCTCTCCCAGTGGGAGAAACATCATACACCAAATTCCTGACCAGAGGTTGCCCGCAAGGATCCAACAGTTGGCCGGTACTCTGGAAACTGGTCATCGACGAAGTCCTACAAGACCTAGAAGATGCGGGTGCCAGGGTGACGGAGTACGCGGATGACCTAGCCATCACGGTTGGTGGCGACAGTTGGAAACAGCTAGAAGTGGAGGAGCAAAAACTCCTTGATATTGTCTTACGGTGGTGCGACAGGGCGAAGATGACTCTGTCTTCCAAGAAAACAGAGTTTATGATGTTTGGGCGGCAACTCGACTCGGAGAGGCAGCCTATCATCAAGATCGGTATTACAAAGCTACGCAGCAGCGACGAGGTCAGATACTTGGGACTGTATCTGGACAAGAAGCTGTCATTCCTTCCTCATGCTAGTAAAGTCACTGCGAATGGTCGCAAACTTTTCTTTAAGCTGAGAAAGATCTGCAAAGCCGAGTACAATATACCCTCAAACACTCTCCGGACGATATATCGAGGAGTGTTTCTACCAATAGTCACCTATGCGGCATCCGCCTGGGGGCACAGAGTCGATCACTCACATGTAAAGCGCGCGCTTCTTTCGGTCCAAAGGGGACCAATGCAAGGAATCGCTAGAGCGTCAAGACCTACAGCGACGGGGGTACTTCAGGTACTCAGCGGTACTGCCACAGGACCTTGAGGTTCGCCTTCGAAGCAACCTGTACCATCTCCGCAAGGAGAAACAGGTGGTCATTGGCATTGAGTCCTATAGCAAGGAAACCAAAGGGGCGAAGGGTAAAATAAGAGCCGCGTTAGTGAAGGAATGGCAAACCCGATGAAATGACGATGAATACGGGAGGGATACCTTTAGGTTCATTCTGAACATGGAATTTGTCCGGAGGCATGCGTGGTTCAAGCCAAGTCAGGTGATGGTGAGAACAGTTACTGGGTACGGCTCGTACAACGCAAAAAGATATGATCGTGGTTTGATAAAAGCACTCCATTGTAGATGCGATCTCTCAACACCGGAAACGGTGGATCATGTTTTAGCGGAGTGCCCCTTTTACCGAGAGGAGCGCTCTGATTACCTCACAGGGTCGAATAGAAAGCTAACTGGCGAGGACCTAAGCAGTCTGATCGGCACAGCGCAGGAGCTCCACTCTCTCGATGCCTTGATGACTGCGGTGGAGGACAAAAGGAAGCTGATCTATGACACCTAGGAATTGACGGAAGTGACGCGTTCTCCAGTGATTCCTGCTCAGTTTGACAATGACGAGGACAAACGCAAAGTGACGGAGAGTCAGTTCCATAATTGACATATAAGAGAAAATTGAAAGAAAGAAATAATATGGTGAAAGGTATTATATTATTTTATTGTTTATATGTATAAATATATATATATNATATATATATATATATATATATATATATATATATATAAGGACTAAATCTTTAAGCCGGATCAATAGGATGAGATGTTAATATTATTATTCAATAATATAAATATAAGATATGGTTACTAAAGACATTGTGCGACCGTCAAGTCCTGGCAAGTAGCTCATCAATGAGCTAAGAGACGGGACATGTCAAACACGAAAATACACATGTCCGGATTGAGAGGTCGGTTGATAGCTTAATTCCTCACTTTAGTGCGTGAGTTACTCTACTTAATTTCTCGAAGAACAGAAGGAAAACTCTAAGTATACTGTGCAACCCAGTGATATTTGACCTTTCTTCAATCAAGACGTGATATTCGCATCGTATCTACAGAAAGAGTATTCATACAGCTAAATTGCTACCGAAAGAATGCCGGCCGTATGAAATGCACATAGAGAATGTTTTTTATGTGGGGTTAAGAGTTACAAATGGAGGAGTAGTGCGGTTCAAATGAAAAGGGTTATGAAATTGAGCTTCAACGGGGAAATTAAATATAAGCCATTTTATTATGGACTTGGAGTTCTTTTCTGTTATTTAATTTTCATTATGAAAAGAAATAAAATTATACTAACCCAATTTAATAGGTTAACACCAAAAGATCCAATAGCATAATGAACTCTCTCATGACATTTACAACCCTTTCCCTTTGAACAGCGGTCAAATCGTGCCTGTTGCTATATTTATGAAGCAGACAACTAATTTTTTCTCTTTTTCTTAAGGATTTCATTTTTTACCGATGAAATCAGTATAATCGAATCCTCTAATCACATTCTATATCATAGAGAAATATGTAAAATGAATACTGGAAGTGTTAATACATCTTGAAAATATGAAACTTAATTATAAATGTGCATGTAGAAATAGATGCTTCAAATATTTACACGAGGAAAATAAGCGTTCTCATTTTTGTACAGCATGCTTAACAACATCGTGCCCATTGATCGAATGCTAGACACTGGGACTTGGGTTGAGACTAGAGGTTTTGATGTAACGAATGGTTAGGTTTGGTTTTGATGCAACGAAAATTCTAGGTTACAGAAGAAAGAAGCGAAGATGCTGTTTTCCTAAGATCATAGACGCAATGGAGGGGGAATTCCCTTACGAAGAAAAACAACTATCTATGGGTTCGGACTCCATTCAACCTTCTTATTATATACATAGTTAAAGGGAAAGTATGTTGGAAGAAATAAACAATGCATTGTTAAAACATTTTGTATAATAATATAAAGTGCATTATCATACGACATTAGCATCGAAGACAGCATGCATGGAAGCAGTGAATGAGTGGGGAATTCGCATAAAAATCCAACTGAAACATTTCGGCGACGCGGGAGCAGCGCTTCCAAAACATCGGTTCGTCGTTCAATAGTGCGGGAGGCAAGCATTTTCAGGCGTCCTGTGCGTCCCTGCACTGCCCTCCCCGCCTCTGCCCCCGACACGCGTCCCGCTGACGCAGACCCCGAAACATGCGTCGTGAACGCGGGCGTCGCGTGAGTTGCAGAGAGCGTCTGACTGAGTGTGGCGACGCGCGCGTATATACTACGTCTCCGTACGCGGGTAGAGCCGCAAAGGGGAGGTAGTTCTTGGCAGCGCGAGCTTCCGGATGAGCGGAGAGGGATTCGTTGCCGGAGGCAGCGTCGAGGATGGCGCGGGGAGCTGGGGCGTGTTGGCGCGAGTCATTCGCACGCGCGACCCTGGAGCGCAAAGGACACGTAGCCGGACGGACCCGCAGCTGGCCTGCAGGTATCGATTGGAAACACGGACAGGGGAGGTTTGCGGAGAGAACGGTGCCGCGACTATCCGCCCCCACAGAGCGGTGCCGCGGCGCCGTCGGTTCCCTTGTTTATTCATGCAGTGTAGGCGGTGTGCGTGCAGACGGCGCACGCGGTCAATAGGCGAACCCTCTCCCTCCGGCGCCCTCGACCAGGGTCGAGGACGCGCGCGTACCCCGCGCTCCGAGCGATCGCGACCCGCGCCCGTGGTCCCCACGGCCTACGGCCGGCTTTCTCCACTCGGCGCGGGCAGCCGTCGCGCGGGACGCGCGCTAACGCGTCTGCCCTTCGCTCACCGCGCCCGGAGTCCCGTGGCAAAGGGATTCGAAGCGTTTTGACGGAAGTGGAACGCACGCGGTGCTCCCGGGCCGCAGAGCCCTCCCCCGCACGCCGCGGACCGCGCAACTCGGCTCCCACCACCCCTTTGCCCTGACGCTGCGCGCTTGCTGCTTACGTGTGACGAAGAGGAAGCGCGGCGCGGGTAGCGGCGCGGGCATCGCCGGCGGCGGCCGCGGCGGCGGAGTCCTCGGCGGCGGCGGCGGTGCAGCGGCAGAAGCGCAGCGACGGTGGACGCTCGGCGCGGAGGCGGGCTCGGCACTGGTGCTGCTGGCGACGCGCGACCGCAGCCGTTCGACGCGCAAAGGCAGACGCCACACGGCGCAGGCGCCAGGCGCGACCCTCCGCCTCCCCCCGCGTCACGTCTCCCACCCCGCGCGCTATCGACGTGAGTCCGCAGCGCCGCCGCTGCCGCTGACGCGACGCGGAGGAGAGCGCAGGTAGCGGCGCGCGCGAGAGTTGCGTGCGCGTGCGGCGGCAGAGGTCGAGCGGCGGGCGTGCGCTGCTGGAGCCGCAGCGTTGGGGACCCGCTTCGCGGGAGCGTCGCAGAAGGTAAGTCCCGAAAACGGCGAAATACTCGCCCTACACACTTTTCAATCGGTGACAGGCGCCCACACGTCTCGGACCGAGCCGGGGATGCGTCGCGCTGCACCGCCGCGCGATCGATGCAGCTTCCGCGAGGAGCCGTCCCCCGCCTCTAACCCACTCCCTCATGACGCCCTCCCCGACATGGCCTCCTCACCTCCCTCCTGCTGTTGCCCGCGACATGCGCGTAACGAGCAGTGGTGCTGTGCAGATGTTGATCGCGCACTCCGAGGCACATGTGGACACTTTTTGTCGTTGGGCCAAAAACATGTGATGCCGCGCATTTCTTTGCACAGACTCTGCCTCAATGTGTTTACTATACCTTGCCGCTCAAAATCATACACTTGTTAGAATATTGTCTGTTTAGGTGAACCATTAGTAATGCGAGTCGATTTACTACGTGGCGAAAGCATTGTCACTGGACGATTTAGAACAAATGTTCATCTCATTTCGCCACATCTCCGTAGACCAGTTCTCAACTTCCTCCATTCCACATTCTGCTGCAGAATACTAAATTGAATGTCACTTGTTGCTATATGTGCTCTGGAGGTCGCAATCGGAAGCTTAAGGGACAATATGAACAGCCTTCGTCTTGACAACCGAAGATGGAGGGTGTATAACCGTGCATGCACAACCAAACTGATGTCATTCAATTCTATGACCTCAGGAGAGTTGAGTGAACCATTTTCAATGAAGTTTGGCCTGGGGATCCGTCATTTCCCGGAGGATGACCATTTTTCTTCTGTGTTCATCTTGATGGAAATCATCGGAATGGTCAGCAAATAAAATTTTGTGAGGACAATTACTTCACTTTTCTCCACGCAGACAACCAAAGGAAAATTAAAGTCAGTATCGTTGCAGAGATACGAGTAACGATCTTCCACAACACACGGCGAGGAGTTAACTCTTATTTTAAGTTGATTATTGACTTGGTTAACACCGTAATGTTCCGCTAAATACACACAGAGTTATGAAAGTGATTCAGTGCTCCATAAAATTTGAGTTCAGGAAGCGAGTCATTAAACTCATCTCGTATTTAAGCTAAAGAATATTTTTCGATGATCACCCTCGTGACGGCATGAGACTTAAATATTCGTTTGCTAAGAGCCAGAAAAATGATTTCTGTACGTTTAATTTTGGTCTGTGTCGATTCTTTCAAGACGAAGTATTTTGGTTTATTGGCGGAGGTTTCAAGATAACGATCCATAGAAGTAAACCCCAAAGTTTATTATGTGATTCAACTTCCTCTCATACACTTATAATAACACATCTAATACGCTTATAATCACTCATCGTCAACGTTGGCAACATGCCTAATGCTTCGATCACCTCCCCGAACGAAATATTGCTTCCTTGTACGATGGAGATCGTCTGGTCAGCTTAAGTCAAGAGCAAGGTGGCAAGGACTATCGCTCTGAATAAGCCAAACATTTTTTTCTGGAGAAACTATTCCACTCCTCTTCTGGGCAGTAGTGCAGTTGATTGTACGATTAAGGAAGCTGTTCCCACTGTCAATTTTCAGAGTTGGGTACCATTTTCAAAATTCATGGCCAAATTGAAAGAAACCCCTGAGATGTGTATGGTAATTTCTCCTGGAGACAGAATGACAACGAACAGAAGCTTGAAAAGCCTCTTCATTCAATGTGTAAGGACACACTGTAGCATATTTAACCTAGATATCAGGGTCTGTTTCTGTGCATGTGACTAGTTACGTCACAAGACACTTTTCTAACGCCTTTTTATAAGGTTTTATTTAACTTCACTTGTTATTTAGTATGTATGGGCCGAATTTTTCAAACCGAATTTTAAACCAGTTCCCCCATCCGATTGAGCTGAAATATGGCACACGTATATAAACCTGATGATAATACAATATTATGATCTCTAACTCAAATAAAAAGTGTTGTAAGTTGTTTGATATTACGATTTTATTCTGAGATAATATTCGCGGTGGATTATTTCCGGGAAGCGTCCACTGAAATACATTCCATCCTTTCATACAAATAAGTATAACGAATTGCATATCCGACGCCTTTTCTTTATAACTTCTTATCTTACCATTACGAACAGCGGGCATTACGGACATTTTATGTTATTTATTTATATTTAATAAAAGTTTGTGTTTAAAACGTTTTTTTAGTATTGTGAATATGAGAACAAGCAAGATTAATTATTAAGACAAAAAAATTGTAAAGAAAATACATACTTCGGCGAGTACTTACCAACCAATCACTGTCATGCGAAATTTATTGCTACCTACTTTTATGAACATCTTCGTGACAAGCTTTTTGAAGACAAATAATTCAACATAAAATATGAAATCATTTTCAGCGAAAACTATAGAAAGCACATTTACTTTTATTCGGATCTACTACCGTAAAGTATGTATGGAGGAATTACCATTTGGCATTACATTACCTTAATACAAACCTAAACATATTTTATTGATGTTAGTTCATGGCGTAAAAAGAGCTTGTTATTAATTTTTTATTTAGTTTTCAATATTCTTCGAAACCATGGGAGTAACGTTCCAAGGAAAGAATACTCAGTTTTTAATATAGTTGAGACTTTGTTTCCTCTTCTAAAAGAAGGAAGGGGAACCGAAAGTTCGTGGTAACGTAATATGGTTTATTTTCTAGTTCTGTCACGTAAGCTGAAAAATTGGGTTTTATTTTAAGCACAAGCAAAGAGCCATTTTGATTTTTGAAGAGTTACTGTTTGAGTGAACAGATTTGGATCATCATAACAAATCTTAAAGAGAAGGTTCATCTTGACCTCATTATGAGTTTCTTAAATATTGTTTTACATTAATACGATATTTTTCCTTACCTACGTGTTTAATCAGTTTTTAAGTTTAATTTAATTGAAAGTAATTAGGTGCATGTATGTAAATTTCTCAGACGCAATAATACTAAAATATGAAGATAATTGTGAAAATTTTTATTGACGCTCGTTTCATAATGGTTTTGAGGGGTGTATAACGCGCGCAACAATTAAATTTGCATAACAGATTCACCTTCTGATAGATATTGGTTTGGAAAATTTTAAGCACTGGTGGGATAGAATTAATCCTAATATGAACCGTTGCAACTGTTGATGAAAGTTTCCCAATTATGTTTCTTCCTCCTTTCCTCCTCTCTTCTCGTTTAATCTCGAAAATATCTCATTTTATGATTCTACTTCTTTCCTTCAATCCCGTGTTTACAATGGCTAATTACCACATCCATTACATAATGTGAATACCATTAAGATATATTTAAATTCATTGTCAACTCTGCATTTTCGACTAAATTCTAATGTTTAGTAGAACCTAATTTTTATTAAGTTGTTGATATATTACCCAGAATATATTAAGAACTCATAAAGGCGACAATATCCGTTAAGAATTAGTCGAATAGTAAACATTCTTTGATCTTTCCATTAATTACGAAAGTTTCCTGTTGTTCTTAAAGATATTGTATAAAGTTATGAAAATGTCCACTTCCATTGAAGAAGGCTACTCCTTATCTACAGTTACGATTCAGAAATTCAATGTAATTTTTCGGTGCGGTATGGTAGTGCCGGCAAACGGAGTTGCACCTCCGAAAGATAGATTTCAGCTCCCCGTCGATTACATCCGATTCAGTACGACATTATTCCCTCCGTGGCTAAGGTGGTGGTGTTCTGCCTCATCTAAGCTCATCACCAAGTCATCCCGGATTCAATTCCCGGTGGGGCCAAAAGAAATTATAGCTTTTCACATTAATGTCCCAGCTCATGTAGCTGTGACTACTGAAAAGCTAACTCTCCTTCCTCTATTCACCTCCTCCTAGTATCAATAACTCTTAACTTAGTATTACTAACTACTTCAATAACAATACCTCTTAAGTTAGTATTACTAACTACTTCTACTAACCCCTCCACGTGGGCCAAGTTGTTGGTATACCCAACTAAGTGGTCCACCTGCTAACAGTAGTCTACCACCCAACTCCTATCTCTTATCGCTCCATGTAGATAAGCTTCAATAGCACGCTTCATTTCCCATTTATAAATACTACAATAAAAAGAGAAAACGACATTAAAATGGAAAGTTCCAGGTGATGGGCAGCTCGACTCAACTACTTTTTTTTGTCGAACTATATGCCTTATCTTCCAATGCCTATCTCGAATGACCATCGAGGCTTCATAGCTTCCCTTCGCCGTTCTCTGTGCATATGTGTGGCCCACCGGTTTTCTGTGCATATGTATGACCCACAGCTTTGTCCTTCGGTCACTGGCGTATCGTCGTTACATCTCTATAGGCGTCTCCTACATTTCATTTCACTGGGAAATAGCAAACTAAATTAAATCAGCTGCAATATTACGTTTGACAATTTCAATGTATTTGCGATGGGTGGCTGTGACTGAAATCTTCATATTTTATGAAAGAACTAAAGAGCCACAACGGATTCTATTGGACATTTTTTGTTATGCCACTGTTAAACTCTTAGATATAATTAAATGCAGACAAAAACAAAAATAGCGTGTCTGAAATATTTGTACAAATTAGTTCAAATTATGATTTACACCACATCTCGGCGGCGGCGATATGAGTTAAATCCACAAAGTTTTGATTTTCAAGACGTGAATATTTCGCAAAATATTTCATCATAATTTTGAGTAAGGACTTGCAATTGAAATCAGTATAGAATAATTACAACCCGATGAGGAGGCAGAATTTTATCTCGAAACGTTGTTGGTTCATCATTATATTTAATGAATAAATATATCATTTGTCGATAAAAACCTATTTGAAGAATCCAATATGATTGTCTATTATAAAATATGTACTAGTGAAAAGTGAGATTTGTACATCTACAAAATATAGAACGGATTAAATTGATAAAATTTTTCATTTTCCTACCCAATTGTTCTCTTTATTTGGATTTTTTAATATGTCTATGTTAAATGCATTCTCTTAAATTTGGAGCGTAATTCAAACACATTAAAATACAATAAAATGTTTAAAATAACAGTAGCTGAATGCGTGTGTATAATTCTCACAAACAATTACACAAGAAAAAATATTGATGGAGAGTGAATGTACAAACTTCTGCAACAATACTTCAGTTAAATAGCCCGCAACATGAGTTTGCCCGAACATTCATGTAACGCATTTCAGAGGTAACAACTTGTTCCATAATAACGTTCCATAATGCGCATAATTTTTACAAACTGCAGTATTGTTGCAAACAGTAAAACTAAAGTGTATTTATTCATTTACGTATCTTCTTTTGTCTTCCATTACTCTCACGCGGCGGGCAACTATACTGGGACACTCATTGAGAACTGATGACAATTCTAAATCAATATCTATTTTAAAACAATTTTGAAAGAAATAGTATATAGTTGAAATGTAAGATTATGCTAAGTCCGGAGAAATATCTTTGTAACAGTGCCTCATTTTTGTTAATAATGTTAACAAAACAATGTTAACAAAGGAGATGTTAACAAACGTAACCTTTTGCGAATAAGAATAGTCATTTTGTCCAATACAATCTGAAAGACAACTCAAGAGGACTACCTGAAAAGATTCAAGAGGGTTGTACGGGGCAGGAAGCGCGGGGACCTAATCCACTCCGTTTGCAAGGGAGCCACCCCTTTTATTCAGTCGCGCCTCCTATAGGACAACATTAAAGAAGCAGCACCCAAAGTGTAAATAAAAAGGCATTCACAAATGTGCTGTCCTTAAAAAATCATCTATAAAGATGAAATGTGTCCAGAAGAACGAGTTGGGTAAAAAAGCTGAATATTTTTTTATTGAGAAAAATCTTAAAGCAAGGGAATATTTCCGATAAACCTGTCTCAACAACCTCATTGTCTTGACTCAAACCTCAATGTCTCATCTCTACGTCAATTCACGTTTCGAAAATCGCGGAGAAAACACAAACAAGTGTAGTATTAGGAAGACAAAGAGGGAGAGATATCTTTTAATGAACTATTATACATTATGTAATGTAATGAATTTTCTTATAAAATTTTTGTACATTTTGTATTAATAAATTATTTATTCCAAAATCTGAAGTAAGGAAAGAATGTCAGTTTTCCCACAGTTCAGATTGGATGAAATTAAAATAACAAATGAAAACAAATCCTGAATTAAATGTCTTCGTGTAAATAATAGTTTATATTGACACAGCCATCCATTTACTGAAATACAAATTGCATGAAATATAACTTGTGAGTCAGACTAACTCAACTACAACAAAGAGTAAACCTAGCAGAGATCGTGAAAACAAAAATTAAATCAACACACGAGTTCAAAGACCTAATCACCATATTCTGCATTACAAAAAATGATATGGAGTTTCTTATTTGCAGGGGTATGACAGCAACACAGTGCACCGCTGAGAAATCTTGTTTATTTTCAATTCCAAATTTCTGAGTTATGAATGTATCTATCACAAAAGCGCAACCCGGACACTTAAAACACATCTCATAAACATATGAAATGTCAAAGGTGGTGATACTCGACAATACAACATAAAGAAATGTTATGGAAGTCACAATACGGAACAACTTACTGGGGGAGAAAGGGGTTCTTTTTTTCTTAGAAGCAGAATTTTTTGAACCGCACACAGTTGTTCCATGATGATGTGTCGAGATTTGAAGTGGAAAACGGGTATTGTCCACAGTAGTGGGATTATGACAAGGCACGCCAACCCCGAATCCAGCAAGCGGAGGAACTTAGGCGAAATGAGCTCACGGTCAGGGTCATAAACTTAAACGTTGAACTCTGGACGTTCGGTATGCATGTCCACTATCAACCACGGACCGTCGGGAAGCAGACTCGTACCTCGTTTATCACACGCGATAAACTTAAAAAAGGCGCTTAACTGATCTCGATGAACTCATCTGATCTAATCAACTTATCCAGCGGGTCACCTACAAATACCTGACCAGTACTACACTCGCCAGATGACCACCGTTTCTGGAATCTTCTGACGGCATGAATTTGGCGCGCACTCGTTTTGCGAAATTAATAACTGAAAATGCAATTTAGCTACACTATATAATAGATACTTTTAAACCAACCATATGGAAATATTTGCATATTTATTAAAACATAAATAACACATTTCTTCACTCTGTATGAATTATTGTTTTAATACCATTTGTTCATTGGTAGTGATTAGAGGGGACACGTGAGATGTCGCACCCTACTTTTGAGGGGGGACAATAAATACTTATTCTCTTCTAGCCGCCTAAAAATAGGAATTATAAAAATTACAAATTTTTAAAAAATCTATCTTAATCTCATTATATTTCTTTTCGTTTCTTTCATTCCCCCAGTAAGTTTGGAAACTTTGATTCGCGAATATACGCTCAAAATGTTATTCGTAGTGACTAACCGACTCGTGCAGCGTCGTGCAGAAATGTTGACTGGTAGAGGAGCATGTAACTTATTCTGTAAGTAAAGTCAGCAAGGGAAGCAGCAGTTTACATTTTGTCTACCCCCTTTCCTGTTCCTTTCGTTAACTCTACAATTCCCCCTCTCCCCCACTTCGAATTCCACATCACCGCCACAGTATTTGTTATCTAGTTAACAATTGGAATGAACAATTAAATTTAAAATAAAAAGCAACAAACTTGGAGAAAAACAAATTTATTTTTAGCTACAAGACTGGGCACCCCGAAAGAGAAACTTCTTGCCACAGGTGTGACACAAAGTGAACCACGATCGCATTTACTCCCTCGATAATGACATGATATATATGTCAAAAGTTTAATTTTATTTGTCATGCTGTCTATTTTTAAGTTCGTGATTGTAAACATATTCGATCATGTTCATTGTTTTAAAATATTTCCAAATCAAGAAAAACAGTCATATATTTCGAAACCAAAAAAAATATTATTTCCTCTTTTGAAAATGAAGAAGTAAAAGCTTTTAGAATTCGTGTTTCTTTCATTTATAGTACATTCACGAAAACGGTATGAAAACAGGATAAACCTATAGGAGAAGATTTCGAGCTTTACTGTTGTTACATAATGGTAGTAACCCGATCACCAGGCGAAAAAAACACCGAATTGCTATGTACCAAGTGTTCTTCAATACCACAGTGTTCCACTTCTTGGCCATACCATTGCATTAAGTATTCCCCATAGTGTTGGTCATGAACTCGGGCGAGTTAAACCCAGATAAAAATTAATGGAGTACAATTTTTCTATTAATAAGGTTCAAAACAATACCCATAAAATGCAACATTTGAAATTTATTTAATACGTGCCATATTAATATTGTATTCTAGTTAGTGTCTGAACTATGACATGATAATTTAACTTTTGAATGTATTTTGAAACTAGTGGAATATAACATTAGAAGAATTTCCCAAAATACAAATTCTCCACTAATCATTATCATAATGTACGCCGTAAAAACGATTTTCATTTGTAAGGACATTTGTTTGGAAGATGCACAACTGTTTTAAAGAAACTACTAAGGCAACCAAAAAGGATGTGGTTACAGAAAGAAATTTGGGATAATTCTACATTTTTGAATTTGATCTCATAATAAGCTTAAAAGTTGGTGTTGACTAAAATAATAATTTTCCCATCATCAGTTGTCCATAGGATACTAGATATGTAATAGTAAATCTTTCTTTAATTTTATAAACTGAATTAATTTTACCGATGAAGTAAAATATAAAGCGTTTATGAGAATTATATTCACAGACAACGAAACTAGAAGAAAAAAACGAAACTAAGCTAAAGAAAACATTCTTACTCGTCGTTTATACAAGAGATTTCAAGTGAAACTGCAAGGGATCAAGATATTTGATTTAAAAAGGAGTGACCCTAAGCCTGGGAGGTAGTGTTTCCGTACTGATTAATTTAGATCTGTGGTGATTAAGTTAGCATTACTTGTCAACAACCCTTTTTCAACATCTCCCTATTTTTCAAAATCACCAGTAGAGTCCAAATGCTGAGTGGTGAATGTTTACTTATGGAAAATATTTTTAAGGAAAAACACCACTCTGTTTAAACATGACACAAATGTGAAAGGGTGAGGATGGTCTTGAGAAAATGTGAAAGATGTAAAAAAGGAATTTTGATTCAAGTGATGAAGGTGGAATTATTGCAATTGCTGTATACAGTGACTTCTCGTCGCTACGGACACAGTATATGGTAAAATCAATTACACTTACACGTCTCACAAAAAGAACCATTCCTTTCTCGCTGGACATACAGGCAAATAGCAGGCCATACGAACAGAGTCAAGCGAGTTCACAGGTTGGTATTACTTTCTTCATAAACAACTTTTTTGCTGTGAATTAGACTTTCGTTGATAGTTACTATTATTCATAAAACTATCGTACAAAGTAATTAGAACATGAACAAAGAAAATAATTAGACTTTTAACTGATTTGACCAACATTACCCGGCAAAACCACCTTAACTTATCTGCCAGGGAACCCTACTAACACGTGAACTGACCTTTCGAACAAAAACATCCCAAAGAAGATTCAGAGATGATCAATGAATGATAGTAAAGAATGTTTAATGTCACCGTGGAGACAGAAGATTAGAATTTGCAGTCATCTGAAAGGGACGCACGTTCTGAAAGTGATCATATCGAAATAGAAGAAATGAAAGTTGGTTACAAGTTGACTTCAGCTGCAGCTGTAAGAAGTGAGCGAAAATACAAGGCAGCGCAGTCACGCGCTCTTATTTCAAGTCTGTAGCGGATGGCATGGTATGCTCCATCAAGTTGCGAGTTGGTGTCAGCTTGCATTCTGGTTTAGGTAGCGTGCATGCTGATGTAAATTACTTTCTTCACGATATACTTGGGTGGAATTCTCGAGGTACATATTCTATACCTACGGAACGCCCCAAATGTTGGTCTGGTGTGAATGTACCAAATAACATTTTGCTTCGAGTCGTAACTTCTATCGTTCTGCCACTGATTTGATAGAGTGGTATTCAAAATAGCATTTTCTGCAATGTGCATGAAAGACAATTAGCTTTCAAGACACTATCTGTTTTCTCCCCAATTATTGGTACGTCTCCCTTCTTCTGCAGTGTCATAGAACTTTATTACTGCGACCAGTCACGGATTCAGTAATAAAACCGTGCGATTCGTTGAATATATTACACAAATATTCGTTTCATGAAGGTAAAATTTATAAAAATTTCTAACCAACAAGCTATTTAGAGATGGGATATTATTTATTGATTTGATTATTCATTAAAAATACTTTGATGATCAACATTTGAATGATTAACTTTGTACAATGTGTATTTCCAATCAGACCGAGGATTTTTGCGTCATATTGAGCAGCACGTGTCATGATGTCAAACATTGATTCACAAAGTGAATCTGCATAAACACTGAACAATGAAAAATATGAAAATTGATTTTGACTGATTGTTGAAAAATATATTTTTGTCACATTTGATTGTTGTTACATTCTTATCAACTTGTTTTTTGGAAACGTATTTTCTCCTCTGCAGTTTGACATTGTTATTACCATATTCACGCAGAAAGCAATTTCAGTATTTGAATATACAGCATTGGGATTACTTTCAAGTAAAATTTAATAAAAGAAATATCCTCCCGTGTGTAGAGTGTTAAAATGAAATATTAAAGATCGATAATCATTTTATGACCAATTAATATAAAAACCATCAGGTAGGCAAGTATACTCGTACATTAATAAACGTAATATCCGAAGCATTCCGTACAGGCCTACGTGAGAGAAAGGCCATAGCGCGCAAGCCAAGGAGGTCGATCGTGTGACCCGGTTGGTGCTAGCCTAAATGCACACTAAACCATCATTCACGTATGGGCAAACTAAATCTGGATAATTATCGATCATTATTGCGGTTAGAAAAGAGGAGACTAAATGTCATATTTGTTCATGATTAATCGTTCATCCAACTAATAAATATGAATTATAACATTAAAATTGGCAGTTAAATACAATTGATATTTAATAGTGTCCCGATAGGAACTACAATAAACTGACACATGTAGCTAAAATTTAACAATTAATAATAGTTCAGCTTTAGGTAAATAAATTATAAATAAATAAATTATATTTCGACCTTTCTTGGTCGATCACAAAAAAATTACATTATGAATCGTCCAAAAAAAGTCGTTAGTTATAATGTATTTATCTTTATTATATAATGGACGTAAACAGAAGAATTTACACAAGTACAAATGAAAAAAAGAAGAGATCAATGACATAAATCAAAATTTTCTTCAAATCAACATAAAGGGTTTAAGGAACATAATGAACACACAATATCAAAAGAAAGATAATGTATAAAACAAGCTGGATAATAACTTAAACAAGTACAAAATATTACATGAGCAGCAACAGTACATAAACATATTACATCGCAATTACCTTCTTTTCATATTTTATAATCTGCATCTCAATATTCATGCGAATTCTAACCAATCATTGCAGAATAACTAATTAAACTCTGATTTTTTTCAGTTTTCCCTCAGCATTGGTTTGGTCAACACAAGTATTCATAATTCAAAATTGCTTAACAAGATTTTACAGTCTCATTAATGTTTCCTAGAGGCTGTAAAATCTGTACTTTGATATGTACTGGTAGGCATGCAAACACGTTTGTATAGGGACCTCCAAAAATACAACCATCCCGGATGTTTCCTAGTTTGTCACAAATGGTATGCAAACAAATATGTATCTTCAGTATCTCCAGTTAATGTAGTCAGTAGCGAACCTACATCTCATGAGATCCGGGATGGTTGTATTTTTGGAGGCCCCTATACAAACGTGTTTGCATGCCTACCAGTACATATCCAACGCTCTTATGTATTCGAAGAATTAAAATTTGAGTGTTATCTGTTATTACTTCTGCTCAATTATTATTTACTTCACGGTTTTAGAAATGTTTCGGATAATATTTAAGTTCAAATTTACGAATTTAAATCACATTCGGTGACCAATTTGGAGGCCCCTCACATGATGAGGCCCGAGGCGGACCGTCCCCTCCGCCTCCGCCAAGGTACACTGTTGAATGTAGTTCCAAAATCATTTAGGTAATTAAGAAACATCTGAGAAATCAACTTTTTTACAATTTACTTTACAATATTACAAGATTTACGTAGGTCAAGAATTGTTTCTTAACACCATCCTTTATTATCTGCAGGACGTACCATGCAAAACGTATGATCTTAAATGATATTTCTGTTAATGCATTTGTTTTCACAAACTATTGAGTTTTGAACTGTGAAACTTATTTGTTCAATTTATTTTTTAACTTTAACAGTAAACCATAGAGCTGAAAACCCATGATACTCCTCGCTGGTAGTAGTCACTGCATTCTTGTAATTTGAAACAACCCAAACAATCTTATACACTGAGTCCTTTTCACTGGATTATCATCACTGGATCCAAAAACTGTCTTCTTTCAAATGAAGACGCGGATTAACATATATCTCGTGTATATGCAAGTTGACAACAAACTCATTTTCCTGCAACAGATGATTTTTTATGAGTAGATAAGAGACACTATCTTTAATGTTCCAGTTAGTCATTAAAATACTAATCAGTTTGTGAATGTTTCTTGGGTGAGGCTAAAACAATAAATTACTCTGACACAATGAAATGTAACTATAATACCGAAAAAGAAGCAGCAAGTGGCAGGGTATGCCCCGTGAAATGTCTATTATTGGTTTGGGTTTTCCATAAAATTAACTGTTCTTTTAATAATTTTAGAACAGAGCAGTTTCTAATACAACTGAAGAGTTCTTATAATGTGCAAATCAAATTATTAATTTCAACTGACTCACTAACTGCTTCCTTTTTCATACTGACAAAGTTTATTTGCTCCTCCAGCGCATCTACTAAAATTAGCTTATGTAAATGCTTGCACAATTTTTATAATTATTCCTCATGAACACCTTGATTAAAACACCTCTATATCATTGTGGTCAACCTCAATACTAGGGTAAGAAATAGCATTCAAATTAATTAACAATGAATAAACAATTCCACAATCAAAAGGAAGCGCCCGCTCTTTTGTTGACATTTTTTCTATTATACGAACATAAATTTTAGTCAAATCAATAAATTCTTCTACATTGTAGAGGCACTGGTGCAGTCAGTAGCTTTTAACCGCGGCATTGAAGAGAAACAATTTAATAACATCTTTTATGCCTCTGGGGAGGGAATTATATAGAGCGATTCCCGAATGATATGGCTCTTTTTGGCAATGAGTGGTTGACACTGTAGGACGATGGATATTATGCTTATTGCAAGTATTGTGTTCGTGAGCAAGACAGTTTCGTATGAAGCATGGGTGGCACTTTGGTAATTCGGTTTAACAAACAAATCGTTTCAAAAATACACTGCACGCCAAAATTAGCGGCACAGTAACATTCACCGCTTCATAACATCTATGTTTTAAAATGTATGCGAGCGAAATTTAGGGTGAGGAAGCTTCCATATATTAGCAAGACGCTCCGTCATTAGTAAGTGTCTGTGCCATCCCTTTCACGCTGTATCACCCTTAGAATGAAGAGAAATGCAAATTTCGAGAAAAGCAAAAACAAATATTAGACTTCAAGATGTCAGGGAGTGCTACTCTCACGTATACAGACTCAATGATGTCCACTCTGGAAGCTGATATTAAAAAATAACCAACATTTGAAGACCCACCATCTCCTCCTACCCACCCACTTTCTTTCAAGAGAGTGTTTCAGATGTTGAAAACTACTCAGGGTGATGTGTTCTTGTCCAATTAGGATGAATGACTTAGAAACAACAAGGGTGGGGGAAAATATCAATCATAGGGTTATTTGGGAAACATTTCTGAAAGTTCAATAACTGATGTTTACATTCAAATAATAAAAATTAATTTTATTTTCCGATTATATTAGTAGTAGAATTTGTCGGAAGAAATTACGTAAATAGTTACAATTAAAATAAAATAAAACATCCAAACAGTCAGAATCATAAATTCACAAAATTTTAAATAAACAAGAAAGAAATTCTAATCAATAAACAGTATTCTCGCACTTTGCCCTGCGGAGAGCTTCGCAGCGACAGGTCATTGAGCGCATAAGATTTATAATTTGACTCATTTTGGTATTCAAAGTTACGAATTAATAATCACATGACTCAATATAAAAATCTAAGTATGCTAGCACGCCCGCATGTACTTGGCAAGGGAACTGTGATGGTTTTGTGACAGTAGCGCGTCATTTGCAGTTTTTATTCTCATGTTCCCTGATTCGAAATGAGACGACACCCGTCACAATTACTAATGCGAGAGGGTTGCACATTTAGAGGAGCCCTCGACTCGAGCGATAATTCGTGAGAATGACACATCGATGTTTTGGTGGGTGTGCATACTACACTAATGGTAAGAAAAACCTGTACGTCGATTGCAGTAAGATTGTTAGCTTTTTTACAGCATGGAAGTCGTTTCGCTACCACCATCCGTTCTATAGATAAAATGTTTTGAACTGAAGGGTGTACGATGGCACTTTTCTATATTTTTATTAAAAATGGGAAAACTGTAAGAGCGATTAACTTTAACTTTTGAGTGCTTACACATCTACCAATTCCCTATCTCATTTACGTAAAACTCTTTTTCACGGTCATTCAGGTAAGTGAAAGAGGTGATGGGGCGGACATTCCTACAATGGGAGTGGTTAGATGAAGGTATTTACATTTTATATGCAAATGTACTACTTGCTTCAAATAACACCAAACGTAATGCTTTTTTGCCACGGATTAATCGATTTCAACACAAGAAAATCCAAAATTTCCAAAAGGGTTGAAATGTTCAAGGAGGCGTTTCACAGTGGGTTTCTCCCACTGATGAACAAAACATGTTTACTATGTTCCTTGGACAAGAACACACCATCCTGGGTACTTTTGAATATCTGAAACAAATACTCTTGAGATAAAATGGGTGGATAGGGGGACGGGGTTGGTCTTCAGATGATGATTATTTAATCTCAGCTTCCAGGGTGGACATATTTGAGACTAGCTCTCCCAAACATCTTGAAATGTAATGCTTTTGCTTAATTTTCTCGAAATTTGCACCTCTCTGCACTCTGAGGGTGATCCAGCGTGAAAGGGTGGTACAGACACTTCCCAGGGACGTAGAGTCTTGTTAATAATGGAAGCTTCCTCATCCCAAATTTCACTCGGATACATTTTAAAACATAGATGTTATGAAGCGATGAAGTTACTGCGCCCCTATTTTTGACGCGCAGAGTATAAATGCAGGGAAGTGTTAAAACATTTAATTCCTTAAATGAAGGTTTACAACATTTTCGGACGTGAGATTTACAAATTATTCAAACAATCATCTCTTGAATTTTAAAAGTTTGGTTGCTCAGACCGGAATTGCCGCAGAAAGTAATGCAGTATCGTAAATGAGAGTAAACGTTTGTAAAATATACGCAACGGGAAATATGTGGACTAACTACATTAAATAATATTCGGAATGCGTAACTCAATGTGCTTAATTTGGAATTAAGTTTATCAACGTGGCAATTCCATTCAAGGTTGTCCTGAATATGGAGACCTAAGAATGTCGTTGTCGTAGCAGTTTTTAATCGTGTTCCATTTAACGAAAGAGAAACTTGATTTTGTGATACTATTGTAAAATGACAATGTTTTGTCAGCTTTTACAATGAGACGATTTGCATGGAACCAAGCCACGAGATAAGACAAAACTTTTTGAGCGCTGACGTATTTACATAAAATAGTGTCATCAGCAGAAAGGACTATTTTGCAATATGATGTGGAGGATGACATGGGGCGACATGAGGCAACCTTTGGCGACGCCCCCGCCTTCTACCTCTGGGGACGCCGGTTCAAACCCGGTCCGATCCAAGTAGAATCCGAGGTGGTGGACAGAGCGATGTTCGCGACAGGTTTTCTCGGGTTCCTCCCGTTTCCCCTGCCTATCATTCCACCACAACATTCACTCATAATCATTCACCCTCATATCATTCATAATCACCGCTTCAAGGGAGGTGCGGCACGAAGGGCATCTGGCACCCTAGTATTCCCCAGCCAAAACCAAATGAAGCAACATATATACATCCCCATTCGCCGACCCCACATGAAGTGGGAAAAACTGGGTTAAAGAAGATGTGGAGGATGGCATGTCGTTCACATACAACTAAAAAAAATATAGGGCCGAGAATTGAACCTTGGGGAACTCCAAAAAGTAAGTTGCTTTGTTTTTGAAAGGTAATGCCGAAGACTTTATTTTTTGTGTGGGATATTTCTACCTGTTGATATGTATCTTTTAAATAGGAAGTTAGCCTTTGATGTCCAAGTCCACGAATGCTAGAAGAGTGCAATTTTGAAAGGAGAATTTCGTGATCGATGACATTGAATGCTCTGGATGAATCAAGAAAAACACCCTGAGGATTTTCTCCATGGCCAAGAGTTGTGTAAGAAAGAAAATATGGTGCTGTCAATGGAAAAAGATTTCCGAAAATCGTGTTGATTGTCAGAGAGAATGGAATTTTTTGTTAAAAATCTACACAAAAATTTAGAACACTTTCTCTAGGATTTTTGAGAAAGTGGACAGTAGAGAAATTGATCGATAATTTCCAACATTAAACTTGTTTCCTTTCTTGAGTACAGGTTTCACTTCAGCTCTCCTAATTGTGTTAGAAAACACCCGTTCTGATAAAGAACTACTAAAAAATTTTATGAGTAGATTTAATATAACGTGGGACGTAAACTTAACAATAAATCCCAGTATATCATCTATGCTTGTTGAAAATTTGTTTATTAAGTACTGATGATTCTCATGATATCACTAGCGTTAGTTTTGAAAGTAAACAGAGTGGGGCATAGCATGGGTGGATGTATTTGGGGGATATTAACTTTGAAACATGGAATTTGTTATTTTACCTACTACTGAGAAATAAGAATTAAATTAATTTGCAATGTCTTGTGGATTTTATGAAATTTTGCCATCGTTTAGTAGGGAAATGTTTTCTTTGCAATTCTCGGGAGGTGATGTGTAATTTTTAACAATTATCCACATGGTTTTGGTCTGGTTGTACGATTTTAGTATCTGCCTGTCATTTTCCATAACTTTAGCCGCGTAACTACTTTTCCAAGAATAGTCTTATATTGACGGAAATAATCATGAAATTCGGGTGCTTGGTTATAGAGTTTTGAAAAACAATATAAATGTCATTTGTTTTTGGAAGAAATTCTTATCGCTTGGGTGATTCATTTATTGTATTTCTTTGAGTTAATTAACTTGCGTTTTATGGGAAAGCTAGAGTTATGAAGTTTTAGGAAAATTGAAAAAAATATATAGAATTTATTGTCAGTGTTTTGGCAATTGTAAATATCATTCCAAGTTTCCTTATGCAAATAATTTGTAAACATGGAAAAATTTGTGTTGTGAAACTGTTTAGAAAACTTATAAAGTATTTTAATTTGTTTTAGTTTATCTTTAATAGTCAAGGTGATAGCTGCATCTCGCGTTAAACACTTCAGAGGAATACGAGATTGTATTGTTGACAATAATATGATCTAGCAAAATTTGAGATGAACCGGAGAGAAGTGTGGGGTCGTATATCTTAGTTATAAGGTTGAAGGAGTCGATTATATTCTTGAATCGATTTATAGATGAATGTGCGGAGTTGGATGCACTCAGGAAATCAATATTGAAATCTCCACATGTAACGATAGATTTGGTGGATTTGCGTGTAATATGTTTTTAAATAATTTCAACTTTCAGAAAATATATACCAAGATCTGATTGAGGAGGTCAATAAATACAAAAAAACAATAATCTTGCATACACCAAGAAACTAAATAGATGATTCCATTTGTACTTGGGCGTTATCTTTATCGCCCATGGCACTTGAACGAAAACAAGATGAATTATCTTAGGTCCGTTAGGCTGATAAACCTTCGGAAACGTTTTTAGGTTTTTTCCTCTTAGAACTCACAAAACAAACAACTTTTACATTCGCGACCGCAGCTAACTCCAGGAGTAGGCTAGCCAATTTGCGACTTATCTATAAACGACTACAAACCAATCTATAACATTATAGATTTGTATAAAAGATAAAGGCAGCCAATGACCACAGACACCCTTCTTATGTTGGGTGCGTAAACAAGGAGAAACTCCCAAACATCTCATAATCTAATAAAGATATCAAAATACTGTTTTTAACGAGATAAGTATTTTTCAATATTTCCAAATATATTGAATAGGAAGAGGATGACCTCACCTTGCGGAGGCTGACCTCATTTTGTTTACAAATTTTAAATGTTATCGCATTTCGGAAACATTAATAAAACTATGCTACTCAAAGACTCTTAAAAATACATTTCATGGAAGGTACACGATCATTCAATTTCTTAACTGGAGTGGACTTTCCATTTTCTCAGTCAATTTTATCAGTATCATATCTTTCATTTTAATTTTCTGTAGCAGTATTATCCCTTATCTTGGTGCATGCACTCTGTTAAATAGTTTTCAAATCTTTCGAAATGGTGAATAAATGAGGTAGTGTGGCTGAGAGATATTCTATTCTTCGTCAATACCAAATTTTCAAGCAAAATATGCTTGTGCAGGTGTAATACATACTAATTACACTCTCTGTACAGAAAATTCAAAGAAAAAAATTTGAAGCATGTTTTGAAAAATTTCCATATATTTTCGAGAATTACTTAGATCTTAATATGAACTACTCTTTATATTAAAAGTAAGATATTCAGAGCATGTGCTTTGAAAACAAGCATATTATACGCTAAATACGAAATATAAATGAAAGCTTCCCAACCGTTTACCCAGAATTGGTGCGCACAGACGGACAGAAGGAGGTCATGGTAAAAACCACTTTTTCGATACAAGTGACTCTCAAGTGGATTTTCCGTCGAAATCTCGCAATTAAATACTTTCGCTATAAGAATCTGTATTCTCCATACATGAGAAAGTAACAAAAGTATCAATATCTCTGCAGTCAAAATAGCTAAAAATCACTTAAAGTGTCAAATTACTACCTCCATGTCACGACTTATTTAAGCGAAACCCACACTTCAATTCTTGAAATGCAACGCAACTCATCGATAAAGAACACCAAGTAAAGCTTTTCTTCTTTATTTCGATTGATTTCCTAAGTTATCTTTAGAAATGTGGTTGAGTTGGGAAAGTTGTGCTGCAATGCAAGAAAGGTATCTTTAATTGTCCTTGCTGGAGCAATGGAGGATCAGCTTCGGAGGAGACTAAAGAGGGTGTAGTCTGCCATCTACCGGCTGAACGTGAAACTACTTGCGAGAGGACGGCTTTGTGGAGCGCGGATTACGACGGGAGAGAAGTGAGGTTACCAGTGATTCATTTCATGCTGCGCTTTCCTCAAATACGTCATGAAAGCAATGTATCAGAATGGTAGAGACTGTCAAAAAATAACAAATAGTTAATTTATGTTTTTTAAAAATATTTTCCTTTAATTTCCATGAAAATCGAAATACTATCGTAATCCTCCAATTTGATAGTGATAAATGCATTGTTCGAAACGCTTTTTTGTGCGGTTGAGGAGTGATCAAGATATTAACTGTGTACCATATGAATGGGGATTCAAGAAAGAATATTTGTACCGAAATCACAAAGATCATGATAGCAATGCCACGGGTATTCAGGTAATTATAAATAATTCATTTTTTTATAAATTCATTCGTAGTCTTCTTTGCGCTATGTGGTAGAATGAGGTTTAAGTTTTATTCTACCAACCATCGAGCGCATTATTTTGAGAAGAAAATAAAGTGAAGGAATTTTCCCCAAAGTGATGTCACGCAATGCATCTGTCTGTAATGCTTGTGCCTCGGGTCCTTTCTAGTGAAAGAGTTTTGAAAACTTGTGTCAATCGTGATATGCAGATGTAGTGGTTAAGGCGCCAGTGAATGTGCACCTTCCGTCTAGATGAAACTTGAGACGAGCTAGGAATGGAACCCGGACCTCCTGCTTTGTACGTAAGGGCGTTGACCATTTAATCCGACCCCATGATTATAGTTGTCGCCACGGATGATGGCATATATCTGTGTGGCGCTCAGTAGTACTTACACACGTGACCATGTACAACAAATGACGTCATTTCTCTCTTGGACGCCACTGTGAGCGTACGATTGACTAATTCATTAGCTATTTGGATTTCTACAGTGATGTAATGACCAAAAGTTTTGCTCGACGTTGCCCTAACATGTTACACAAAGAGGAGAAGAAAGATTTAGTACATGTAAACCAGAGACTAAGTTTTCCGAGTGAACAACTATTTCAAGAGGGAATCGGAAACTGGCTTGTTGCCAATGTATAGGAGATGACAGCCCAAGCGCCGTGACAACTGTTACTGGAGATTAGACATATGTCATCAATGCAAAAGTATTTCTCTTATTGTATGGAATCATATGCCATCAGCTGTGGCAACGACAATAGGCACACGTATTACATTTGAGTTCAAGTCTTTTTAAAGGTGAAAACATTTGTGAGGATGCTGTCATATGCTTTTCAATCACATCACCGTCTCCATCACACATATACTCACATAATTTATTAGGTTGACATGAACATGAGTAGATAATCCTTAATTTGTCAATATCGAATCGTCATTTCATTTATTTTATGTTTGTACGCATTTGATAAAGATGAAAGCTGAGAGAGGTCAATCGTAATTTGTCTTTGAAAAGGAACATACGGTGCACTATTAAACCAACGATTTACACACACTAGCTGAATAAATTGAATATTTTGAAAATTTTGTGACAACTAAAGCCCCTTTTGTGCCCTTTTGGAGTAATCTCATTTTGACGGGTGTGTTTTGTCAATGTTTTCCACAAAAAGTGTGCAGTCAGCACATCCATGAGTGATCTAGCGACTGTTTTCGAATGTCCGGAATTTAAAAATCAAAGAATTGGGTATCAACTCTTCAAGAAAACTTTGTATTTTGCAGGGTTAATATTTGAATAAAACAATCTTGATGTTGTAAGCCATTGAAGGAACGGTTTTTAAATGAATTCTCATGAAATTTCTAATGGAGCGATACAAAAATCTATCACACTTGTCACAACTTTAATATGTAAAAGACGAGTACGAAATTTGCATTATCTTTCCGGAAACTAAGAAAGTCATTCACCGGAAACAATCGCAAAACTAGAGAACTCAAATAAAACAAGAGACCAATTTTCAAATGCATTCTTTGAGCTTAAACAATATAATTGATTGGCTGTTTTTAAAACATCATGATTCATAAATTACTATTATACTACCTTCTTTAATAGGATGATAATAGAGAGCATCATTGAAAGTTTCAGAAATAGATATGTACGTCACTATCTCCCACTACAGACTACAATATGAGCGTCCCAGCTCATATTACCTGGTTCAAGTAAACATTAATGTACCAGGTAAAATTACAGTCGCGCAATATTTTCTCTCGTATTCTGTTGCAAATTGCAAGTGTTGAAGTGGTTATTTTCCAAGAGCGTTTTTGAATGCGGCGCTTCTCATAGACGCGTGAGGTGGGGATGGGGTGAGCCACAAATAGTCGGCCTCCGCACTCCTCCTTCGTCACGGCACGCGTCGCTCAGTTGGTGCCGATGCCGCGGGGGAGGCGTTCGAGGGCTGATGGCGTCTCATGTCTCCTCATTGCACTCGGAAGACCTCCAAGCCACACGGAAGATGAGGATGCTACCACACGTTGAGTGTTGCGAGTGATCAAAAGAAGAACACAATGAATACAAGTGTGCACGAACCAAAGATGCCTTGAACGCGTTCTCTTTCATTTTCGAGTAATTAGTCGTAAGAAAAAAGAAAACAAAATGTATGCGTGTGATCTCTGGAAAACAACATTCCATGGATTGGGCCACATGATTGACGTATGTTCATTTATTTCTGATCCGTTTTTTTATGTCCTTTGTACGTTACTTCTCCTCATCTTTGTATTGCTCTACTTATTCCATGTTCACCATTTAAGTTATTATTAACTGTATATTTTTCCCGGTATATCTTCGTGTATATGTCCTCGTAAATATCGTCCCGGAAGGAACGATATATGTGTATATATGTCAGCGACATTTTATGTATGCTTGGACTAAAGGAAAACAATTTAAATGGCTACTGAGGGAACTAGCCATGATTCTTTCAGCTTATCCTTCCTGCATGACCTCGAACAAATGTGTATGATAGAAATGCAGGAGAATTTTACTTCATTCGTTCATACTGACAATACTCTTCTATGCTGTACTGACAATAGTTTATCACAAGTCAATGCTATACATCCTTATCCTCATTCTCATATTGGGTAAGATGTCATCGTCATTCACTGTGAAAAACAGATGGTTGATAAGTAATGAGTAGCGTTCAATATACATTTCAAATAATTTTCTACCCGTCCCTCCAACGTACTTTAGTTAATGCTTGTTTCAACCAATTTGTGCATTATACTTATGACATAAAATTGATGAGGTAATTTAACAAGTCCATTTTTCAATTATAAATAAATATGTCAATAAGAATTGCCATTCTGTAGAGTCATAAAATTACAGTAAAAACCGAACGATTTTCATAAACGAAAACGAAATTTCTTCGTATCTTACAATAAATTAATTTAAATGTATTTAGATATCATTTAGGAATGAGAGGCGAGACTCTCGCACTAGTAAAGAATATTTATTATGAAATCCCTACTGATCTTAAACTTCTTGTGAAAGAAGGATGTGTGGAAGGAGCTGAGGTGTGTAGCATCGAGTTCTCGTTTGAGCGAATCCGTGGCGTGGCGCAGACGCGTTGTTGAGCACGCGCGATCCAGTTTTGGCAAGCGGTCTCTTGCCAGCCATTCTCTCACCCCCCTCCCCCGCCAAAACATCCTCCCTCCCCACCACACCTTCTTCACGCTCATAGCTATTGCTTCATGTTATCTCTCTCTCATCGCGGAATTCCACTTATTCTTACATGTTCACATTTCGTATAATTTCTCGTCTCTTTCACCCGCTTCTTCGAGAGCCCTTTTGTGTCTTCGTTTTCTTCTCGCTGTTTCCTCTCTTCTTCATTCCTCTCGCGCGTCTTCTCTCTTTCCCCCGCTTCAAATATGACAGCGCGTGGTGTAGGTGTGTTTTAGTCAGTGCGCATGCCTGAAGTTTTAAGTTCACGTATCACTTATCGGCTACGTGGACGATCGATGATAAGAGATAAAAAGAAGTCTTATTTTGCGGGGAAGATTCTACTTTCATTAAAAAAGCGAGTTTCTCAACAATGCAAACAATAGCTCACACTTTCTTCAGCTCCTTAAATCTTCCACGAAATGTTAAAAACACAGATTTTTAATTCCTACACTATGATTCGAAATGAAAAATCAATGTTACAATTACACGCAATGTAAACTGAGAAAAATATATTAAGGAACTTAAACTCATAAGTTCTAAACGAACTATAATCAGATAGTCTTTCATAATGATTCGTTATAGTCTCACTAAGAACTTCGAAAATCACAATTATCGTTTACAATTAATTCGTCATTTTGCTCTTCCGAAAAATATTATACAGGTGTCTTTCTTCGTACATATTTCGTTTTTCTAATAACTTTCCAGCTTTCTTACACAATTTCATGCTGATTTATTTTTTCTTTTCCCTCTCCCTGTCCGTTCTATCATGATTGTAAAATTTGACAAAGTATTAAGTTGATCGTGTTAAGGGTCGAATCTGTTCAACAGAGACGCCGAATATTAACTCGTTTCATTTAGAAAGTAATTCACCCTCTTGTTCTTCTGGTAGTTCAGGGCTAGCATGCTTGCATGCCACTGAATCACTTCGAGTTCAATTCTCGGCGGGTCGGAAAAATTTGTAGTTTTTCACTTGTGTACCAGTTCATATAGCTGTGACAATTGAAAAGCGAACCCTCCTTCTTCTATCCATGTCCTACTACTCCTAGTATCACTAACTCTTACTATTACTACCTAGTACTAACACCTCCACGTGAGCCAAGTTGTTGGTAAACTCAACTACCCGGCCCACCTGCTAACAAAAGTCCCTACCACCCACCTCCTACATCCTGTCACCCCATTTAGGTAAGCTTCAATAGCACGCTACATTTCCCGCATACAAATACTAAAATCGACCCTTTTTATTGCGTCACAAAACATTAACTGTGCCGACCAAAGAGTCCCGTGATTTGATCTCCATCTGAAGCTTGTTTGTCCACTTTATATTCTGTGTAATTATTTATTTATTTGTATAATTATTCACTCACACAATGACTCTAATTTCACCAGTGTCTTCTCGAAGAAAGGCAAAAACTTTCAGAGTTTTAAAAAATTAAACATAAAAAGAAGACAAGGTAAGAGAATGTGATAAATTTTATCATAATATCGCTTCATTGTCTTTGGAACGGGAGAATTTGCAACTTGTAAATTCAACAATCCATACGGTAATTGGAAGCCAGTGTTGAAACATCAAGGATTAAAACTGGTCCATCGCGCTTTATCGGGCGCATGTTTATTATTCTCCCAGAAGGCAGACATATCTTATTCCTGCTTCTGATTCAGCGTAGACCAATAAATACCTTGTCCAATAACTCTTTTATTGTGCTTTGCTTCTATTTTGTTTGGTAGTGCAGTGAATATAATGAAAAACTACCTTTTTGTTATAAATGACGAAAAATAACCTTTCCAAAGGTGTATTTCAAAACATTTTTTTTGCAATTTGGTGTGTTTTTCAAAAATCAAACCACTGATAAAAAATTGTATGAGACTTATATCTGCATGGTTTTCCTATCTGAATATTGAATAAATCGAATATCTAATAAAGCAAAATTGTTTTACTATCAATCCACATTTGCGTATTGTTGAGAGTATATATATTTGCAATTTTTTTCAAAAACTGATGGCTGTCGATTTCTTAAGCTTCATACGTGTTTGAAATAACTACTTCAGAAGATACAGATTATAACCTAAAATCTATTTGTTGAAGTTTGTGCCTGATTCAAGACATTCTTTTCTTTCTCCGTAGTGAGTATGTCACATCTGAATGATAGTCTGGAATCGTATTTGGTTCTTCTGAGATTTTATTTCCTTCATGTTGTAAACTTTAGAATGAGACTTTCTGAATCTTTATTCATAATCGTATTTCTTCTTCGGACAATTCCTCGTCATTAAGTTGCTAGGAGACTCTAGTGCGGACATAGTCCTTCGTCGTAATCGGTAACGGAATACGAACATATTCAAAGAGGAATATGAATGAAAAATGATTATTTACAAAAACGTGGATGGAAGAAAAGTAAATATAGAATAATAGCGAAGGGAGGGGTAAAAATAACACCAAGAAATGAGCTTTCAGGAAAGAAATGTGGGAGATCAATGTGCCTGCACCCCCGCTGTGGGGATGGTCGTCTTCGCCTAATTCGCATTGATCCCCATTCGTATGATCGCCTTTCTCGCTTCATAATGTCGCAAAAATTTCTACTAGGTTTCCCCTGCTAATCGGAGCTCGAGAAAATAATGAAACAAATATTTGAGAAATGAACAAAGAAACACCGGGTTATTATGTGATATTCAACTGTTAAATATGACTAGTTTACTTTTCAAATTCTGCAGACTAATAAACTCAGGTATGCACACTCGTCAGCAGAAACTAGCTGTCTACGAGTGAATAGCTTTTCGCTTCAACCACGATGACGAAGATATGGTTCGAAGTAGAAAATCAAGCGAAGTTTTCAGTAAATTATAAAAAAACAATATTAAAATTAAATCTCAATACATTCAACGTTTTTAAATTTATTTATTTAAATTTAACACATTTAAGTACAACACGTCCGAAGTATGTAACTGGTAAAGTAAGACCTGAAATGATCATATACATTAATATGCTAGTAACCCAGAAAATTCCTTTTGTGCCTAACTGTGAGAATAAAATATTACAAAAGCAATATGTTATTTTAGGGCGTTAAAAATGTATTGACGATTTGTGTTGTTTTAAGTGTTTACCTTTTCATTTTTGAGATAAAAACATTTTTTTTAAGCGCACCTTATCGGCCGTAGTCGTCACATTATAAGTAAGTAATAACAAGAAAAGGTTCTAGAGACGAGGTCTGTTGAAATAATACTATTTACGTATGTGCCAACGTTTTGACCTATATTAGTTCTTCACCAGAGCTGAAGAAAATGAATAATACAATACAGTTTTGAGAAAAGAAAAAAATTACAAATATGATATATAAGAACTACATTGTACATATTAAATTGTACCATTAGAGGAAAAATAAATATATTTGGTATTATTATATTTCAGTTTGGTATTGTGTGTAATAATAATTTATAATATAAATGTATAATAATAGCAATAAAATAAATATCTTGTTTTGATAATTCGTTATTTAATCACTTTAATTTCATATTGTTTGGAATTTACGTTGATCTAGACCATGTAATATGTGTATGAAACGTAACTTTTGAAAATGGTATTTGTAATTCCTCTAATGACACAATGTAATATGCACAATATATTGTTTATATATTTATTAATTATTTATTTAAACCATGAATATTTCAATACAAAATGTTATTAATAGCACACGTTGTAGTTTGTTTATAACTATTCTCGCAGTAAATCATATTGTTTATATATGTATATAGTATCTCGTTTCGGTCAGCTAGGACCACGAATGACGAGTGCCAGTAAGGCTCAGTTTTTGTGCGAGTTTACTCACTAGACACATTGTGAATTTTACCGAGATCGGAGGAACAGCGTCTAGATAGGATCCAGATTGCTGTATCCGAGTATTACAGCTGCGGTTGTCAGCCGCAGAGGGTGAACTTTTCATACGTCACAGCTATTTAAACTGAGACATGGAAATGAAAAGCTAAAAATTTTATCTTTCCCCACCTGGGAATTGAACCCGGGATGACTTGGTGACAAGCGATCACACTGACACCGTAGCCATGGAGGAGTCATATGTAATTATCATATTTGTATTTCCTTTTCTTTTCTCCGAACTGTACTGTGTTATTCATTTTCTTCAGCCCTGATGAAGAACAAATATAGGCCAAAACGTTGTCACATACATAAATAGTATAATTTCAACAGACCTTATCTCAAGAACCTTTTCCTGTTATTACTGTACTGAAGGTCAAGAAAAAACTATGATATAAGTAAGTAATTTAATCCAAAATCTCATTTAATTCATGAATTACATACCTAAATACATTATATATATATATATATATATATATATATATATATATATATATATATATATATATATATATATATATNGTTAAGGGTACCATACAAAAATATTAAAATATCTAACTTTTTTCTAGTATAATTGCATAAACTGACGCAGGAACTCCTTCTTAATCAAACATAAATACACATTTTATACAATGTAATAATATTTTAATTGAGTTTGTTGTATAATACACTAAAGAGTTAATTTTATATTTATCTCATCGATACGTTTTTCATAGTTCATAAAATTATGCATGAGAAGTGTAATTGAAACTTGCTTCATTCTGACATGCTTTTTAATGTCATTTACCCCGCTGAGGCTACATTGTTCCCTCATCTACGTCCTCAGACATTGCTGTCGATGCTTGGGAGATACCCACGCTTGGATCCAGGCTGAGACGTAAAGGTCTTCCGGGGCAAGAAATCCACGATCTTGCAGGGGCGAAGCCTCGATCGGGGTTTGGAGGATTTCTCGATTTAAAATAATAGAAAAACAAACAAAAAAGGCACATGAATCTGAGTGCTGGGGTATAAATTAATACATATTTCCCGTCCCCGAAAGTATAAATTAATACATATTTCCCGTCCCCGAAAGTATAAATTAATACATATTTCCCGTCCCCGAAATAATGTGGAGATCTTTTTCTCCACGTGTGTTTATTAACTCCGTGTTTAAAGTTTCTACGTAAAAATCGTCAGGAATTGAACACGGAGGTACATATTGTGCCATTTTGGTACATGAATTTGTTCAGTAGTTATCATGGAAACATGTTTAGCTATATTCACAATGTTTATATGTTCAAACGTTCTACTATAGCTAAATTGCACAACTTTGAATATTGATTCTCCTAGATTCCCTTTGCAAATAACACCTTTACATTACACGTAGCCTATTGTACGAGAGTAAAACAAAGGCGAATTTGTTCTATAACTGTTTTACTCCATGAATATCAAATAACACGTAAATGAATTGTTTGCCTACGTGAATGAATAAAATAACTAAGAACATTTATTCCTGATGTGATGCCTCCGATGATGAACGCGTTACCCCCACCTCCATGTGTGGAACCTGGTACTGATTTCTTCTGGTCAATGACAGTGTCTTCTCCAGGGCGGCGCAGGTGTCATGGAAGGCACAGGGACCGGCGCCGGGGCCCAAGGCTTGGAGGGCGGAAGTGACGGGGACGCTGCTCCTGCGCGCTTGGAGGGGGCTGGAGGGCGCGGAAATAGCAACGGAGGCGCAGACGACGGCGTTGGAGGAGCTCCACCACCAGGGACGGTAAGTTCCCTTCAGACCACACAGCGTTTTGGTTCCTAAGACTTTTAAATTTTGGAAAATTTATGTAAATATGTTTAATGTACATTACAACCTACGTATAGGTTGCGAAACCACACTTCCCAACGTCACACCAAGAAATTAAAAAAACCCATTACTTTACACTTACACAAGAACCAAATCTAGTAATCATTCAATAAATGTTTTGAGATTTCTGCAGATCTTTACGAATTGAGTCAAGTTAATGTTCCGAAATGATGTCCGGAGACTTATGTGTGTGAATTTATTTAGAGTATAGACTTCCAAAGAAAGGGCCCTAATGACCTTGCCGTTGGCGAACCCTAAAGCCCCACTCCCAAAAAGAATTCCAAAGATTCGAAAAACATCTGATTTTGGTCGCGCATTTTAAGTTTCGAACGTCTGTCGGCTGAAAACTGTTATGGAGAGCAAAAATTGTTTGTTTTCTTTTCACTGTTAAATGTTATTTTTTCATGTCCATCATAATGACAATTAAAAAATTTAATGAGTTTTGGAATAATACATTTTTAACCCACAATACGTCTCGTCAACTTTTTTAAACTAGTGAGTTTTTGTGCACTTTTCGAATACTTCAATGTAAATTTTTAGGATGGGATGAAAATTGGTTCCTGAATTCACCTGCCATTTAGGTAATATTAAACCGTTTAATATTTGAATCAAATGCATAGTTTCTCATGAGAAAATAATATATTTTCTAAAATAAAGAGATTTTTAATTTTTGTTTGCGATTTTCGTCCTTTCCGCCATAGACTCCTACGGTTTGGGTAAACAGAGTAATGGCAGGCCATGTTGATTACAAACGGAAAGAAGTGAGTTCACAGATCATATTACTTACTAATAATATCATAAATAACTTTTTGTTACAAATTAAATTGTCGTTACTAGTTATTATTTCAAATATGAACAAATGCTATAGTTAGAATTTCGAATGACATTACTCGGCAGAACCACCCTTATAGGAGTCAAATGTCAGAAAGGAAGTTTTCATTTATACTTTCCTTTTTGAAGTCATTTCTTATTATCGCGGCGGGTCGTGTCTCATATGTAGTATGGTTTTATTTTGATGCTAGTTGTATTCGTGAATGTATATTCCACAGCTGATATTAATTTTTGCAATATTTACGAGAAATGTTTAGTGATCTTTTAATTAATTCAAAATTATGACAAAATACGTTTAAAATATAATAGGTTTAAACAGAATGGAATCGAATACATTTTACTTTCATGAAGAAAAAACCGTACAATTTTTTTACAAATAAGAATTTTTCATTACGTAGTACAAGGGGAAAAAATTACATTCATTTTTCTTACAATTTACAATTCCAAATTTTTGAACTTCAGTACAGTTTCAGTATTACTCAAAAGTAAAATGACAAAAACAAAATAGACCATATTTTCAAGAAAATATACTAGGGTACGCCAGTATTGAGGTTCCATCACGTTGTATTAAAAGGAAACTAAAAGGTACAAGCAGCAAATATTAACAATTTAATAACAAAACTTAAATACTTGTATCTCATTAACTACGTGAAATAATACAAATCATATCAAGTGTGAAATAATCAAATAACACGTAAGCAGCTCATAATTTGTTCTAAATTCTAAAATTTAACTGCTAAAATAGAAATCTGCCTCACAATGATTTTCAATACCAAATATATTTTTATTTGATGCTACTTGTTATTTGGACTACAGAAGGGATACTAACGAGCTGAACAGAGGCAAGACTAAATTGTTACTAGTAATACAGAGTCATATATTTCACTCTGTTGATAACGTAAATCTAGAATAATAAATAATGATGCAAATTCACTTTGATAAATTTATTATGAACATTTATGTTAATTAGACTTGCCTTAAAATCCTATCTTGCTTTTCGGAGTTCGCCAGACATATTGCGTTATAGTGATTATTCAGTTAATCTTCGAACGCCCAAATTTATATCATCTTTTAAATTATTGTTGTTAGAATTGTAAGCAATTCTTCTTAAACTGCCAGTGAATGGAACAACAACTTAGTATTATCCAGCAAAACAAATATAGCAATAAACAAGTTGAATACAACTGAGGAAAGGAAGTTCATTACCAATACACGTATCGTCATCTTTGTGTCTTCTCAGGCGTTGGGGGGCGGAGGCGTCGGGGGTGGTTCCCCGCCGCCTCCGGAGCCCATGTTCGGCAGCGGTGATGAAGCAGCAGAGGCGAAAGCGGCCGCTGTGCTGCAACTCAGCTTCAGCGACGCCGAGGGACTGGACGCGTCGAGTTTCGGCGCGTTGTTGGGCGGCAAGGCACTCGCCGCGGGTCCCGGTAAGTTCTCGTTTCTGCTCTTCACTTCAAATTTCTCGGATTTTCTTCACATTAGTAACTTCTGCCAGTTTGATTACATAATATTTTACTCTAACTGCTAGATATGTTGCCAGATAAGATAACTCTGTTTACACGAAAGAGCTAGTTGAGTAAACTATTTACATATTTTTGCCTTCACTCATTACCGAGTTGCATTGTGTGCTGGCTGTGAGAGGTTAAGTTATGTCAGTAACGCAACTGCGTAGCTTCGCCTCAACCCTACTATGGTTGTTAGAGGGCGCGATATAGATCGTGACAACTAGGCCAACGCATGATCTAATGACACTTATGAATGACGATGATGACGATGAGTGATTGTTTTGGCGCGACGATGGGCAGGGAAATCGGGAGTAATCTGTGAAAACCCGCCGCTTTGTCCACCACCGCGAAGTCTACTAGGATCAGACAGTGTTTGATCCAGCGTCGTCAGAGATAGAAGGAGAGTACGCTAGGCATTACGATTTTCTGGTGCGGGTCTAGGATGGCAACACGTATTAGCCATAATAGGAATCACCTCTACCCTTTCACACTCGGTCAACTCACCAGGCACAAGTACCTCTTACATTATCATCCTATCTTGTTACCTCGACCAGTTGACTGCTTCCTTGAGTTTTATCAGGAACCGGTGCGAACTCCCTAACGTGAAGTTGATTTCAATAGTTGTCTCAATGTGAAGGGAATGAAATCATGACACTTCACTCAACTACTTGAAAGTCAACACAGGATTTAAGTTTAATCGACTAAATTCCCTCGCGAGAAACAGTCCGTAACTTCTTACGTGTTAATATTTCTTCTCTCACGACCTTGTTATGCAGTACGCCAGAACACACGTAGTTATGTAGATCTGCCATTCTTTCTCCAACGTTTACGACCATGTCACTATTGTCTCATTCAGATACACGTAGGAAGTTTGATATGAATGAGTATTTGCGTATATGTCATTAAAATATTGTATTGATGGAAGATTGAAATGATGAATTATATTTATAACATATCTAAATCATATTGGAATTCAAGAGAGAAACTCATTTATGATAAATATCACACAGCTAATCGAAAAGTTGACGCTTAAGTAACCAATGTTTGTCAAACTTCTACAACGTTTTTTTCAACATTTCGAATATGACAGTTTATATTCCACGTAGTAAGAATAATAAAGTTCTAGTGAATATACGGCAATGTCATAATTTGATTTATTAACACATTGAAATCTCAACTTTAAACTTTTCACTGAACTCGTATCTGAAAGTTTTTAATGTTTGATCAATATTATTCCCAGCGTACCCTGTTGTCTATGACACTGATTTATAGCAGCCAAATCATTAGTGACTTTTTTTACTATCTCAAAAGAATTTTACTCTCTTGGAGATACTTCCAATCCTAATGCGTTTTGTGTCTAATAATGTTTAACAACGATTTATTATGAGATCGCTAGCGATTTCTCACAATGAATTTTCAAAAGTCCCACTCTCTTGTCTTTCAACACGTAGTTACCGTGTCATAACTCTTTCTTTTCGACTTCTTTTCACTTCTAGAACTTGCCGCTAGTAGAACAGTTTGACATTTTACCTCATTCCAATAATTTGAATGCTTAAGAGGCCTGGGGAAGTACGAATTTTTCACATACATTTCGAATTCACCTTACTATTGCACTCTGTATGGCCGGGCAGTCAACTTGACCCTTCCATCGCTTTATCCAAGTAATGATTCCAATAATGCATGATCAACTCGTCCATTTTGTTCTCAGAAGTTGTATTGCATAGTGGCAATTCTGTCTTCCCAGATTGTATTCTAAAGCATGTTGAAGGTGACTGAAGCTGATGAGGAGAGGGAGAGAGACGATACTAGCATCTGTGTCGCGCGCGCGCATGCGTAGGGAACGTAGCCTCCCTGGAGCTGTACGAGTCGGAGAGCGGACAAGACCTGACGCTGTCCCCACAGACGTTCACCACATCGGCAGAGGCCTTCATCAACGACAACTCGGACAGCTTGGGCGTGCCAGGCGACGCTGAAACGGGTAAGTGAAAAGGTGCAATGAGGTGATGATCACGTGGGAGAGGAAGAGAGAATACGGGGTCGATGGAGTTCATAAATTCGACATTATTTTCGTTGGAATCAGGAATGGGAAATGAGGAAACACTGACAAGGTGGAGAGATGAAAGGGCGCGGAGCAAATAGTTTACACGATATCGGAAGTCTGAGCTTTCTGAGTAGTATGTAAGCTATGGTTTTTCTCATAGACGCTGAAAATTTAACCTGACGTAAGCAATCCTCTTTTAATGAGGAATTCGAAACCTGAACCATCAGCGGAATTCTTGAGGTGTGGCCAGTTTTGCGAAAGGAGGGCTTCAAACTCGCATTTTTCGGATTCCCACGGTATTATTCAATTATACGTTTACTTGAAGTAAAAAACAAATTATTGCCATATCGGAAACAAAGCTTAAAAACAAAATACAAGATCGAAATAATATTGAAGAAAATATTTCTATGCACGCAACTGTGCATTATGTACATGTGTGAATGAAATTAGTAACACATCATGAATAACACTCATTAAAAAATTGATACGAGGAGTTGAGACAGAAGTTATCCCCATCATCATAGGTGGGCTAAGTTCTGTCTCGGGAGGGTTGGAAAAAGAACTTGTAAAACTCCCATGTAAGATTTAAGATTGGTAACTTCAAGAAATTGCCCTGCGAGATACAGCCCATATCCTGCGCAAAGTGTTGTAGGGATCCACAATGGAGGAGTTGTTCCTGAGGAAGCTGGTTGCAACCTGGAACAATGTTGTATTCCTCAAAGAATGAAAACTAGCTTTGAGAAAAAAGTAAAAACAATAATAATAATAATTTAAACAATAATAAGCCCTCAGGGGCAGCCTCTGTGCCTGAACGAGGTGTGGGGTTCCCGTGGTACCCGAAATCGCAAGTGGTTCTGTTTCAACCTGACTGGCTGTAACACCGAGTGTCACAGGAAATAGTGTCGTACTTTCCTTATAGAAAGAGTATCTGTGTTGTGAAACACGTACAGATACTCCCTATACGTCATGAACTTACGGCGATCCTCCAGTACTCTAGGTTTGCAGCCCGTCTACTGCGATATATGTTGCGGTGAAAACAAGACAAATCTCGGAACAATCATTGCCTGGTAGTGGGACTTAACCCGCCAATGAACCATCTCAGTGCCCTTTGAAGGATAGCGGAACTAGTGGCGCACCTTCATCGAGGTCCACAAGACATCGGTGACACCTCCACAAGACCGATCCAAAGGGTAATCACCCCTCCCCCAGTCAACAGTGCTTTGCCAGGCGAACTTGATTTTTTAAGTGAACAGCGTCTGACCGATCACAAAAGAGATATAATTAGCAACAAGTTGGTTCCTTCAAGTGGACTTCAACAAATTAATCGAGAAGTAGGTAGGTCACAAGCCATGACTAGACACGAAGGACGAACAGACACAGCAATTTTGTCAGTGGTTGCTGAGGAAGAGAGGGAAGAAAGTCAAAGTGTTTCAGTACCCATGCACGTAGGTCAACCTAAAAGTTGTCAAAAGGAGCAAGAATTTCATGAAGAGTTAGAAAAACATCTTGTGTTGTTTGGGAATACCCATCCTGAAAAGTAATCCAGATTACCACAATTGAAAGAACACGGGAACAGTTCTCTCCTCATTGGAGTGGAATATAAGGAATTGTCAGAAAGATTAAATGAAAATGACGGAATGCTAGAATTACATTATTTCACATACTGTGGAGCTGCCAGTGTTATAACTCTGAACAAGCAAAAAAATTGGAAGAAATAAGAACAGAACCTAGACGCTTGAAAAATGAAGGAACAACGTAAACTGAGAACTGATGTGAATACGATAAACCAATATAAAAAGGTAATGGGTCCAGAAATATTAAAAAATATTGTGAAAATATTATGCGAGAATTGAATTCAAATAGGTAAAATCACAAGACGCCAAAGGCAGCCTTTGATCTGCTGAAACAAAAATTGTCTGCATATGTGACGTGGTTACAGCGTCATCGCAAAAATTAGAGGAGAAGAGAAGCCAATAGAATTTTCAATGAAAATCAACGTCGTTCCTTTAGAAATATTCAGGATAAACAATATCAAGAAGGGAAAGATCTCTCCACTGAAAGGAAAAAAGTTCACCAGTACTGCACCAAAATCAGGAAGAATGATGATGTCACAATGTTGATCCGAAAGATACTATCAAGTTCAAGCCATGGAGTTTCAAGAAGTGTCAGCTCATGAGATCATGCAAGCAATTATGCAAATTCACAGTTGGAAGGTACCAAGCCCAGGTGGAATTCAGAACTACTGGATGAAGAAATTTACACCCATGTGTCTCAAGATGACATTTCTCTCTGTTATTTGTAGTTACTTTCCATTTCACGCGGCCACTGTTTTCACTGGCGCGAGGCGATCACGCGCCATCGGCGTGGCTCACTTGGACTTTTTCGGTAGTCAGGCTCCAACCGGGCCGCGCCCCGTGGCTAATCCCCTTTGAGTAGCGTCACGACCGGACGCCTGACAAGCCGCTCGTGTCCTGGTCGCTCCGGATGTGTTCAGGAATACTATGGTCCATGACTCGTGCGGTTTCACTGTGACTTTGAAATGACTTTGAGAGTTCTAGAATCTTCTCGAGCCACACCCGTTGTGCCATATTATTTATCATTACTCATGTAAAAAACCTTCATTCAACGCTCTTCGACGTCCGCAAACCTCGCCCGTGTACGGATCCATATAAATACCTGTCCATTCTCTCGAGAGGCTCTCTAGTCTACAAGTGTCAATCAGGTGTTTTTGTCACTTCTGGGAGCCACCTGTTATTGGCACCAACAATCGTCTACTTCTTGGACGCGACCCGCTGCCTGAAGGACGGACAAATAAATGCAACTTTGGGTATGAACCGAGCGCCTATGCCAGCGAAACCATCTCGTTTCTCGGACCATTGGACTTTTTAAAGATTGATTTTGGTGTAGATAACTCTATTTACTGAAAGCTTCCATATAAAACTCAGTCATTTTGTAAACTTTTTATGTCCAATGTGACAGGGATGCTTTTTCAGGAACATTCGAGTTTAATCCAAACTCATATAACATACTGTATATCGTTGGTGATAATTCACCATATTAATATTTTGATGTAATCACTTAATTAGATCTGAGGATCTTATTATAATTCACTATCTTGATATCTCAATGTAATCACTGAAATCTGAAGATTACAGATTGGGTTCATTCGAACCACATTGCTAACGTATTAAATATGTTATTCATCCCGTTCTGATACGATGTTTTACTATAACCCTGACGTCATCTCCATGAAGGAAATGATCTCGGTCTAGCTCTACCAAAATATCTGAGGACTATCCTTACCCACTCAAAGCCCCTTAAGGGATAACAGGAAGACCTTCAAGAAGATTTGCGACACATGCAACAACATATAGCACGTTTGTTAACATACTATATGATGAATCCTAAGAGGACCCCATCCTTTGTTACAACTGGAAGTACTCTGCCGCAGCCCGGAAGTACTCTCACCTGCTGCCGAAGAAAGGCAACCTTTATGAACCATCTTCGGCAAATCTCATGCTTTCCAATTCTCTATAAAAGCATAACAAGTGTAATTGCCAGTATAATTGAAAAGCATCTCTGACATTAACATCATGATAGAAGAGCAGAAAGGATGTAGGTGAAGTGCTCATGGATGTAAGGCACAGCTATTGATAGACTCAGTTGCGGTTGGACATGTCTGGAAGAGACAACGAAACATGTATATGTGCTATACAGACTACCAAAAAACCTTCGTTTCTGTACCGCACAGTTGTGTACTGCAGGATATACAGGATAGATAAGAGAACATTTCAGTTTTTTGGAAGGATGAAATCCTGGAAAATTAGACTTCACATAGGTGGCAAATCAATAGAGGGAGAAGTCAAAATAGAAATGAGAATCTTCCAAGGAGATAGTCTGAGTGACCTTTGGTTCTGCATGGCCATGAATCCATTCTCACAATTACTCCAAGCGTCTGGACATGGATTCAAGATCACCGCAAAAGACTCTAATTTCGTCCTCAGTCACCTTCTGCACTTGGATGACATTAAACTGTATATTTCAACGGAAAATGGAATACGATATCTTCGGAAGGTTACAGAAAACTTCACGGGATGAATGTTGTAGAAAAATGAAATTTGGCTTGAAAAAATGTAGAATTAAGAAAACGTAAAGTTACACCAGGTGGTGTTTTTACTACACAAGACACTGGAGTAATCCAGTAAATGGAAATAGGTGAAGAATATAAATACTTCGGATTTGCTCAAACTAGAGAACTTAAACACACAAAAAAAGCAACTGCCTTACGATCATCTTGAAGACAAAAGTAAATAAATTGCTGAGGACAGGTTTAAATTGTGTAAACTTGTGAAGAGCTGTAAATTACATATTCATTCGGAGTAATCAAGTGCAGATCTGCAAGATATAGCTCGATCAACCAGAGTTGCATGCACAAAACAAAATTCATGTCATCCAAAATCTGCTAAAGAGAGTTTTAACCTACCAAGAAGAAAAGGTGGAAGAGGAACTGTGCAAGAACACTGGAGTAAAACTTCGCGAATATTTCTTTACCAAGGTAAATTAAAGTTATCTGTACAGAATAGTGGTGAAAGCAGATCAAAATTATACTCCACTTAACCTCGCATCACGAGATGAGTTCCCGAGCGTTGTAAAGCGAAATGAGACCAAATTATTAGAGAGTTGGGGTAGTAAAGGCATCCATGGGAAACATTTCTACCAACTAAATAAGCCAGAAGTAGATAGTGAAGCTTCAAATGGTTGGCACGCAAATGCAAATCTTTGCTGAGGGGATGATGCTAGCGATTCAGGGTCCAGTGATTCTGATATTAAACTCCAGGAAATACTTCATAGGTGAGGAAATTCCATCAAATAAGTGCAGAAAGTGTAACTCTGCCAATGAAACTGTCAACCACATAATAACCGGTTACTCAGCATCAGCCCCGAAAGACTACATGGAGAGACACAATGTGGTGGATGCTAGTGTAAATCAAAAACTCACCTTTGCTCACAATGCACTCAATGAAGTGAATCCAGTGCACATGTACAAACCTGAAGCAGTAATTGATAATAAAGAAATCATGTTGTACTGGGATAGAGAAGTAGTAACGGCTCGTACATTCCCTTTTAACAAGCCAGAAAGAAAGAAAGAAAGAAAAAAAGAAAAGAAGAAAAGAAAGAAAAGAAAGAAAAGAAAGAAAAGAAGAAAGAAAAGAAAGAAAAGAAAGAAAAGAAAGAAAAGAAGAAAGAAAAGAAAGAAAAGAAAGAAAAGAAAGAAAAGAAGAAAGAAAAGAAGAAAAAAAAGAAAAAAAAGAAGAAAGACAAAGAAGGAAGAAAAGAAAGAAAAGAAGGAAGAAAAGAAAGAAAGAAAGAGAAAGATGTAGAACAAAAAATATGTACACGCAATTTGATTTTAAATAGAATACCTACTTTTTTCGGTCACTAACGTACTTGATACATGTTGAACGAGCTATATCGTACTGTGCAACAATACAAGGGGTCACAACGGATTCACTGTCCTCGGACAAGGGAGATTTTGTATAAGAAATTCTATGAAAAACATATCGAGTCAAAAATATTTCACAAAAAGCATTTTTTGAGTCCAAACAGTGATTGGGGAGCAATAGCTGAGGTTACAATGAGAGGTTTCAAATGAACCTCAGCAGAGGAAATCATTTCGATTAATACCGAAATATTGAAGTAAACAACGAATTTTGCTAAATTCAGAACATCGCGTCATTCCAAAAGTTGCCCCTGAGGTAGGTAATAGTAAAGACGTAGATTTGGAGGAATACAAACCATTTGTGCTTGAATCGAAAGTCATAAATCATGTTCTTGGGACATTAGAGTAATGAGTAACGCTTTGGACAATTCGTGGGAATTCCATCAAATAGAGTAGAGTTTATTTAACAACCCCAATTATACATATGTTCCCGTTGTAAATCGATACCTTGTTAACTATATACACAGATAAATTTATATGTATCTTGTATATTTATATACGTGCAAGCGAAGAACATCTTATAAGCTGAATAATATATAGTACACATGCGTAGTTTCAACGTAGGTTCACGACACCGTTAGCGCACTAGCCTCGTGTTAACACCGAAAAGCCGGACTTCGGGTTAGTAGAGGGACGAGAGTTACTATCGAGTTCGTTAGCAAGATCGTCTTCAAAACGCTAGCGGCTTTGAGGTTTATCCAGGCTTTTGACGGATCGAAGGGCGACGCGACACAAACAGCGCGTCAATTACACTGCCCTTTACCCATGGAAATATAGATTTAAAAAATTAAAATTTCGCACGAATATGATCAAGAAGTCATGAATGCCTACTGTTAAATTAAAATTCAATTATTTTACGCAGTATTGTTACAATAAAATGTTAATCGTGAAAATGTTTTTGGCACGACATGAAAAAAGTAGGCTGCTAGCGGATATTGCAATTATTGTCCAGGAAGTTTTGTGGAACGAAAAAGATTTAGTGAAAATAGTTGAATTAATGTTTGATATATAGTTGTTCATTCTGAGGTGAATGTTTTTGGCCAGGAACGGGGATAAAGAGAACAGACACCGCGCCGCTCGGTACTATATTGATTCCAAATTACATTAACAAAAACGTTCTAAACACTACACAATTAAGAAAAATATCACAATGACTCTCAATTTCCTTATCTCTTATAATCGATCATTTACGTTGGATACAATAAAAAAATTAAAAAATTCTACATCTCGCCTTTAGAAAAACAGTTCTTACTCGTCATTAAGTCGTCCACCTTGTTGCTTCTAGCCATAAAATTAGATGTCTTTGACAACGAGTAGAGCGACATGCAGTAAATCACCATTCTTACGACTACTCTGAACTCGGAGAACGCCAGAAAAGACTAATTGAACAAAATGAAATACAAAACGACAATAGTTCGCGACTTGCGAGGACGAAATACAATCTAAGGAACGTTGGATTGCCTTGATCATACAAGAGTTACTTATCGTTGCCAAAATAATAACCGCGGACTTTCGCTTACGCATGCCGCTCGCAAGTGCCTAGCTACGTCGCTGAATAACCACCGTTCGCTCTCGTGATTCCTTCCGCTCTCGTCTTCGTTCGGCTTCGTGTCGCGTTGAGGTGAGGTGGGGGGGGGGGGGGNTCGCGTCGTCGCAGTACTTGCACTACACGCCGAATTGTAGAGGCTGTCTTCGCGCACAATTTAAATAGCGTCTTTGAGGAATGAATAATTTATCCGTGTATGTGAGTTATTTAAATAATCATTGTGTTTAAAAAATAAATAATAATTAGCAGGAGTCAGGTTGAGAGAACGAGAGAGACAGGGTCCGTAAAAATATTTCAGGGTCTCCAAAAACCCGCGTAAAAATGTGTTTGCCGAGTGAGAGGTCGCTCCATCACTCTGAATCACGCAATCACGATCATTGGCGTGCAGCGAAACAAAGAAAAAAGAATAAACTTTTTTGTTAACGTTAGTCTATGACTGTCTCTGTAAAATATTGGACCGACAATTCTCCAACGAGACATATACATCTCACGACATTTTCTGCGAGCGCAGTAGCTGCTCAGGAGATGCTCGTGGATTCTCAGCGGACTATATTCTTGAATTTTGTCTGTTTATATAAAATAGATGATGTCAAGCTTCATCACTGAAAAAAGTAGCGACAAGAACTGATAAACCATCCCGAATGCAAATCTTATACCAATGACAAAACTACTTTGTTTTTTCTTGCTTGGTTCGCGTTGTTGATGTATTACATGAATCTGGTTGAGATGTAACTTTTACAAAATTTGGGCTTTATAATCACTTCCGAACAAAAAAGCACTCTAATAAGAAAGTTTTTGAATGACATTCATGGAAAACAAAGAAATGATTCGCTGATCGTCTTAACACAATCTTCATAGACTTGGACGGTTAGATCATGGACGGCCGTCAACATTTTCCGTATTCCAAGAACGAGTTATTGGATGGTGTACGGTGGATTTATTTAGTTCATTCGAACTTAAAAAATATTCTTAAAATCTTCTGGAAACTAAGCATTCAGTTTTGACTAAATAAAACTCTCCAAAATGAAGACACGATGCTCATACCTGAAATAAATTACTGCTTGTCCTAGACAAACCGAGCGAAATTGAGGCTATTAGTTCAGAGTGGCGGGATGAACAGTGTTTCCAGGCAATATTTTCCTATTCTACTTTTCTTTGATATTTTCCACCCTCACTTCCACACGGTTTTAAATTTGGATAAACCCGACATTTTTATCGTTCTGCACTCTGTAATGTATGCAATGTAACATATTCCTCATACTCTATTACATCATTCTTAACATCACGCATTGGTATATAAGAACTAAATTCATTGTATTATTTTAACATTATAAACTCGCTCCAAAACGTAAAAAATGATATTTTTAATTAGGTATAGTAAGTGTCCTGTAGGTTTGGCTGTGATTGTCTCAGTGTTCCAAATACTGAAATAATAACTCCCGTTCACCTTTCTTTATGTTTTCTGTTATGTAAAAGCATAATATCGAGTAAAATAGTTTTATTAGATAGTGTTGTACAATATTCAAATGTCTAATAAAAAGGTATTGAGCGTTGTATTTTATTTTGAAATACAAAAGAGAGGAATACTTCTAGTATTTTCAAGTGACATGAGCCCTGGCGCTGGCGCAGCGGGTGGAGCGGACGCGACCAATCGAAATGCAGCGGCAGAAGCAGCGCGACTCGCGGTCAAGAAACCGCGCCCCAAGGCGGCTTCTCCCAATAGACAGGGTCCACAGCAGTGTCAGGTAAGGCCCTATCCTTCACTTCATTTTCAAGTATCATGTTTCCCCTCCGGTGGCTAAAGAGTCACCAAGCTTGCTCACCGCCATTTCACTCCGGGTTCCATTCCCGACGGTGATAGAGAAAATTGTAGTTTTTTTTCCTTCAATGTTCCAGTTCATATAGCTGTGACTATTGAAAAGCCAACACTCCTTCTTCTATCCACCTCCTACTACTCCTAATATCACTAACTCTTACTATTACTAACTACTCCTACTAATACCACCACGTGGGCCAAGGTGTTGGTAAACCCAGCTAACCAACCCACCTTCTAACAATAGCCGACCACCCACCTCCTACCTCATATCGCTCCATGTAGATATACTTCAATAGCACGCAATGTTTCCCACTAACAAATACTGCAATAAAAAAACAGTATCATGTTTATTGAGTCTGGTAATGAGAAGCGGTTTGGGAAGGGAATTGAGAAGTGAGTCACGGTGCCACACAAATAAGTGAAGGCCATTAGAACTAATTATCTCGACGACTCATATTTAGCTCATTTTTCATAGAATTCGGTAATTTAGTTGAGATCTGCCGAAAGGAAGGTATTGCGTTATTTAGAGGTTACTTCCTCTCTTATATGACTTTTATGATTCCTTATTTTAACCTTTTATGATTCATATTTTTCCTGCAGTTACCCCCTAGTCAGCAATGTAATCCAGAAATTCGAATAGTGTGGAAATGTTGTTCCTGATGAAATATCCTTCAATTTTATTTATCTCATCTTACCATCTTCTGCCCCACTTTCCGACATAAATCACCGCAATACAAAATTTCTCCAACTTTAGACTCGCCCAAAGAGTACACAAAACGTTTCTACTTCAATATCGGTCAATTTTTCTATTATTTTTTTCTTATCCTTCATTCCCACCCCTGCCCCAGGGATGCTAAAGGGTACATTATCTGCAATGTGGACTGATTGTTAACTTACAAAGCACCGGGGACGCTCTTATCCACATCAATGGCACCTAAAAGTATGATCTCGAATCTAATATCGGAATATTTCGTAATGTTTACGTGTCATTCCCTTCTCAACCCCTCCCTAGGGATGCCAGTGATGTCTTATCCCCACAGTGCTTGTTGTCTGATAGTCATCTACGTATCACGTTTACTTGAAATTGCTCCAGACACCCTAGGGATTTGGTGAAAAATATACATAAAGCGTTCATACATAGTGGACTTTCGTAAAATCCTTTCTTAGCGGGTGCTTCCACTCTAGAAGGAATCTATCTGCCAAATGCCAAGTTTGTAGACTCTGTAGTTTCTGAGATTTCGTGGTCAGCCAGTCAGAAAGTGGTATTTCGCTTTTTTATCTATAGATTGCACACTCCCTCATTGAACGTCATACCATACATCATTTAATTATCCACTTTCTTCCTTATTCATCAATTTTGTCAACATTCGTCCATTATCTTACCATTCGTCGTTAAGAAACTTTTGGAGATGTTTATTCAGTTTAGTTGGAAATTTTCGGTATTTTCTAATGAACAATCGCAATAAATCAATTTACCTCAGTCTGAGAAAATTTCCAGTTTGTAAAAATGTATATTATATTCCCTTACAAGCTTCTTATTGAAAAGCTATTTAAGTCCCCACAAATTTGTCAGTACACTTTCTTGTAAAATTCTTTTGGACTATATTTTCGTACTCGCTACCCGTCACAATTTGTCTATCTTAATCTCATCACTTACTTTAGTTGCACCTTTATTCTTATCCATGTCCAATTTCTTACCTTCAGATGTCTTTCATTTACATCAATCAACTTGTCGAAAATGCATCCCAAAACTTGATCTGTGAACCTCATATATGACCGTCCGTATTTCGATTTCTATATATTTCTTCACTGTTGTCATCGTCAGGTGAATTAACATTTTCCGTTTCGTGTTTCATTACATGTCCTAGCTATAAGTATTTTCTATGCCTGAATTCCTCTCAAATATTAATTTCACTTATACTTTATTCCTTTCCTGTTTTTGTTAATGTAACATCCCTTCCTCCATAATTTTGGGTTCTTGTGGAAGTATCCAGAGATACGAGAATGAGAAACGGTTGGGTAACCTATGTGTAAGAATATGTTGGTAGATAACGAGGAATCTCATAGATCAAAGAAGTGTGCGAGGGGGGGGCGGCTTATGAATGTGGTGATAGAGGATGCAGAAAAAGAAAAAAGGAAGATATTCTGTAGCGCCGTATCTTTCTCTCCCGCACAGGTATGTGGGAAGGTGTTCGGCAATGCATCAGCACTCGCCAAGCACAAGTTGACGCACAGTGACGAACGCAAATACGTGTGCAGTGTGTGCGGCAAGGCCTTCAAGCGGCAGGATCATCTGTGAGTAAAATACAAGCGACCAATAATTAAAACAATTATATTATTAACGAATACTGTACAATAATTTCATTACGACCATTAATGTAGACTTTTATTTCTGGTGTTTACGTTCATAACGTTTCAGTCTTATCTTAGGGCATCTTAAAATAAATGTATATACACGAAACAGAAATACATGACCTGTTATGACACAGAAATGTATCCACAAACAAGAACTTTTAGTGAGATTTTAATGAGTTCCCTAAATTAGAGAAATCCTTAATTTATTGTAGTGAAAGAATTTGAAAATCAAATAAGAATTAATAAAGTTACAATAAATAAGAATTTGAAAGAAAGCCCATTGAACAAGATGCAAACAATCTCACAAGTTTAAATCATCGAACGGTACCTTGAGCTCTGTGAAGCTGGAACAACCTTTAGGGCACAATTAAAAACCTCATACGGGAGAATTTTGTACTCATTTGTTGATAATTAATTACCATAAAATAACATTTATTACTGTTGTCACTAAGAAATATAGGGAGTTGTTCCAGCTTTACTGTGAACAAATACACAACATGACGCAATGCGATGAACAAATTGTTTTTCTTATTTAGTAGGCGATAAGAAAAAGATTGAAATATGATTAATTTAAAAATTATATATTGGTAAATGTTGACAAGAACTATAAAATTTGTTACTGCATCAATACGTGTACTACACGGTGTTGAAAATATGCAATAGGTTGTATTGTTTATAAATTACGAACACAATGTTTTGTATTGATGAGGAGGTAACAATAATTTAAAAAACAAATTATTTTAGTTCTAGTTCAGCCAGATAATTATAAATGTTTGTTAGATGTTGACTAGCAAAGAACTTTCAATGCGACGCAATGCGAGGAACAAATGATTTTACTTATTTATTATGCAATAAGACAGAAATATGATTAATTTAAAATATTGATAAATCTTGACAAGAATTATGAAATTTATTACCGCGTCAACACGTGTACCTACTATACGATGTTTAAAATATACAATTTTCGTCTGAAGCTGTTTATGTGACAGTATGCCATAGGCTTAATTGTTCATAAATCATTAAAACAATGTTCTTTGTTTATTGAACAGTTCATTGTTATTTAACAAACACATTATTATAGCTGTTGCTTAGTCATTTTGTTTAAATAATTATAAATGTTTCTCAGATGATAATTTGTAAAGAATTTTCAACGTGAGGCAACGCTGTGAGCAAATGATTTTTCTTATTTAATAGGCGATAACAATAAGATTAAAATATGATTAATTTAAAGATAATATATTCATAAATCTTGAAAAGACTTATGAAACTTATTACTCTGTCAATACTTGTGCTATACGATGTTGAAAATATAGAATATTCCTCTAAATCTACGTTAATATGACAGATATGCAATAGGTTTAATTGTTTATAACTTATTAAAAATGTTCTGTATTGATTGAGGTTGTAAAAATCACCTAATTAACATATTATAATTGATCTTGTTTTGTTAAATTGTTTATAACATAAATATTTGTCATATGATGATTTGTGAAGAATATTAAACGTGATGCAATGCGATGAGCAAATTATTTTTATGTACATTAGGTGATAATACGGCTAAAATATTATTAATTAAAGATTATATACTGGTAAATCTTGACAAAAGTGTCGAAGAGGATGAGGAATTGAATGTTCCTTTTTCTTACGCGATCACAATAATATTGCAATATGTTTATTTTATAGTTTCTATTTTCGTTATCTTTGATTAGAAACTAATTAATAATATATTCTCCAAAATTTGCGTTGTATTTTTATAAAGGGTATTTTTCTCTACATCTCGTTTACTTTGCCAGGAATATAAGAGTTTATATTTTTTATAAATTATTACGTTAACAATAAATTTTTATATTTTTATTAATTAGTATTTAATGAGAAACTGATATGCACGTATGTGTTTTTGAGTTGTGCTCTAATGTCATGCTACCTTCGCAGAGCTGTGTTAGTTGCTCTTTTGTGGTAAACAACCGCAATTATTCGTTTAATAACAATAGTAATGAATTTCTTTTTGCAGTAATAAATTCATAATAAATGTGAAGTAACACATGCAACAAACGTTTTTTGAAAATTATTGAATTTGAAGGTGGTTGTTCTAGCTTTACAGTGAAATTGGAACAACCTTCATATATTTTAATGACAACAGTAATAAATGTTATTTTACGGTAATTAATTAGTAATAAATGAGTACAAAATTTTCCGTGTGTGAGTTTTAGTTGCGCCCTTAAGATTGTTCCAGCTTCACAGAGAACGAGTTGATGGTTTTGAATGTGCGCTATGTCATGTTGAAGAGAATGAAAATAGCTCTAGTTATTAAAAGACCTCTCATAATGCCAGCAACAAATATCACTTGCAATGTGCGGATTCCATGAATTACCTCACATCAATTTAAACAATATTTTGTAGTATTGTTCTAGTTCAGAAATCCCGTAAGTATGCAAAACTAATTCCTAATATATGATATTGACCGTATGAAGTTGTGCTTCTTTATTTATTAGTTGTAAGGTCAATACACAAATACAAAAGTTTTGCTTATTGGAAGGTTTAATAGGATCTCTCCACACGATGTGAGAATGACCGGTCGTGGAGCGTTTCATTTACTACAACATTATATTTATTTCCCCATGTGTGAAAAATCATGAAATTAAATTCACGCAATACGACAATAACTTATCAAGTTATTTAAAGCACCGCTTAACTATTAACTGAAATGTCGGGCTTTATATAAAATAACTTATCGCGCAAAACACACGAAAATTTATCAATTAATCAATTAAAGAGCTTCTTGACAGAAATCAATCTTCAATAAAATGGTTTCATCTGAAGTGTGAAGTAAATACACGTGTTTATTAGTTTGTTACACATCCAAACCACACACGCACACATCATCATCGATTGAAAGCGTTCCACCAAGGCACGGAGCAGAAGTTCCTCCCTTCCTTCCAAACTGTCATGACTGCATCTGTTGCACACAGGAACGGCCACATGCTGACGCACCGCAACAAGAAGCCGTACGAGTGCAAGGCGGAGGGCTGCGGCAAGTCGTACTGCGACGCGCGCTCGCTGCGGCGCCACACCGAGAACCATCACTCGGGCGGGGGCAGCGCGGGGGCGGGCGGGACAGGCAGCGGCGGGGCTGCGAGCGCGGCGCT